>WION01000630.1:0-27320 GCA_015039365.1 Amanita rubescens
CATTCTTATTGACAGCAGTTCAAAATTCTAACTATAAATAATAACAGGGGATCAACGCCAGTTGTATTTGCGGGCAGATGTATTGCCCCCAAGCTGATCGGCAGCGGTTTTGTAAAGGTTGTAACCAATGGTTTCATGAGGGTTGCATGGGACCAGCTGCTGCCCAACAGGATGAGTCAGAAGGGAGTCAGACGACTTTAAACCTAATGAAGAAGGTTCCTTTCTATCGCGGCTATGGGGGAGAGGGGGATAGTGGGTTCTTTTGGGAGATCGTAGGATCCTACCGCCGGCTCAACCGTTTTCGGAACTGGGTCAAGAATGACAGGGTTCCACAAGACTGGGAAAAGCTGTTAGACAAAAAGTTCGTGCAGCAAGTCCTGTTGCAGACTTGGGTTTATTACCGCTGTCCTAATGGATGTGAAGCCCCTCTGTAAATATCATATTCTTATTTATGGACATGTTATTTTCCTAAATGCCTACCTTATCTGTCGTACCCTTTATGCTCATTTCTTAGTATACCATTCCCTTATACGTACTTCCATACTTATCTTTATTCATTAATTAGTATGTCTATATATAAGCCACCTGTATGTTCGACTTAGCTGTTGTTGCTAGCTGTTGTTAGCAATACAATGTTACTCGTTTCTCCTCATCAACCAGTATTGAACTTGTATCTCAACTCGTGTACATAATCACGGGACTATTAACAGTTACAACTCACGTGACTTGTAATACTGTTTGACTTAGACTTGCAATCGTAACGCTCTGTTCAATCTTAATATTGTATTGCTATCAAAATCATACAAAATGCATTGAAATACGACAGATATGGACATTGGCATGGTATTTCATTATGTTACATGTCCGTAGCTCATTACATCCCAATAAAACGATTGATGATCAAGAAGCGAAATGGCCTGCATCAGCTGCCCTGACTGATCTCTTCAACGCGATTTTGGTTCGAAGGGCAATGGCTATGTTCATGGCGATCGTAAGTGGGCTTACAGCCGTACGCAAAAAGAGCGCCATGCGCGCAGGTTCTGTCACCTCGTTGACGAAATAACTCACCCTACCGCTTCTATCCAAGAGGGCAGAGATGTCGAACCGGCACAAAACACGTAGATCTGAGTTCCCAGGCCCGAAGTAATTCTTTTCTTCCATTTCGACCAGTCTTTGGTATGTGGTCATGGCGAATGACATGAATTCTTCGTGGCCCTTCGCCACGTCTGGCCGGCTTGCCATCGGATTGGACAGTTTGGGGTCCGTCGCTGTCCGCTTTGTTTTTCTCGCATACAGTTTCCTGACATCAGGATTAGTTTCACATCAAATAAAGGGCGAGACGAAATGACTTACTCGATCATGTGCAGAGGCGTGTAGTGTTCTACTGCACTTTCCGTTATATCGCCATCCTCATTCACCTCCGTCAGCACGGCGTGGGTTATCTTTCCACCCACAAAAAATAACCGGATTTCCCCCAGCCTTTGCAACCCGTCCACATATGGCATGGCAAACCATCGGACCTGGATGCCCATGTTTCGAATGCTATCGTGATCATAAAGCTCCTTTGTCTCGTCGACTAGGTCTCCGAAGCGCTGCATAAATTCCATGTCAGGAGTTACCTTGAGAACATGACGGGAGCTCTCGGAGAACTCCCTCTTGACGTAGAGGTTTTCCCTCTGTTGGAAGGTGAACTCGGTTGGGTCTCGGATTGGTAATATCCTGGGATATGGCGTCCTAGTGTAATCATTAGCGATGAGCGAGAGCTCCGATATGAGCGCCAGCTTGTGCCCATGCCAGATCATCTGATCAGGGGAGGGAAAAACTGTCGTGAAAGAGGAGAGTCGGTGGATGTTTGTCATGACTGCAGGCAGCTGATCGTGATTGAACCCATCCCCCTCTCTGTCCCTGTTTTTGGAGCGTCAAAAAATACGATCTCCCCCCAAAACAAAAAAGAATGACACGCACATGAAGTCCAGCGAGAGAGGAAGGCCTCCTAGAACAAGGTCCTTTGTTCGTAATTGTTCCCACCGCTCACCCTTTCCACGCAGAACTGCCTTCTTGTAGTCCTTCCACGTCATGAAATTCATCTGGCAAGGACCGCCAGAATTTTTTTCCATTGCGTAGAATACTAGGAGCTACGTAAAATAAAATGAGAAATGTGGCTGAACAGCGTGGAGGGAGAGGCCTTACCCATTCCCAGCTCATAATTTCCTTATCATTCGCCTTAAAGACGTGATCAGGAAACCGTTCTCTTACAGACTTGAGCCACTCTCTGGGGAGGTAGCTCTCAGAAGGGATCATCCATAGATCTTTACCTACGGTTGATGGGGATGATTTCACCCCACGATCTTCGATGACAATAACATTAATTGGTTGGCGATAGAAGGGGCTGTCCATGGCCACCTCCTGCACAGGGAATGCTCCTCGATACAGGTGCAATGCAGCCGGCGGTGCTGGTTGGGAGATTGGGGGTGGAAGCGGACTTGGGTATGGTTGGCGCGCAGGTGAGGATGGAATTAGCGTCCTGCTGACCTCTTGAGAACGTCTTGAAGTTGATAAGCCTACAGACTCCATGACTGCCAGCCCCCCACCGCGCGTGCTGCCAATCGGCACTTGGGGAGGTCTTGGAGTTGATCGCTCTGCGGCAGAGGCATGCTTGTCAAGGTACTCGAGTGGAGATATTGACCTCCGTCCCGATTCAGGGCTTGGAGACCGCGTTGGTGGGGGCGAAGTGGCCTGGCGAGTATGGGCGAAACGGACGTGCTGGGCCTGAGGTTGAATGTGGCTAGATTTTTGAAATGGCTCCTGTTGAGCCGATGGTTTCTCCTCCCTCCTGGATGGTCGACCGGCTGGAGCTGTAATTAATTTAGTGTTTAAATGGGGCATATAACTAACAATATAAAGATTTACCTGAATGTAATGGGCGATGACTCGATCCTGCGGGCAATGGCTCCTGCTGACCCGACGATTTCTCCCTCCTGGATGGCTGACCCAAGGTAGCTGAAATGAATTTTGCGTTTAGATGGGGCATATAAGTGATGGTATATATAGGGATCCACCTGATGGCATCTGCTGGTGACGCATGTTAACATGTCGAGATCCACCAGGCAACGGCTCCTGCTGAGTTGATGGTTTCTCCCTCCTGGATTGCTGACCTGAGGGCGCTGGAGTCTGATGACTGCTCTGGACAAGGCGAGATCCAGAAGGCAAGGGCTCTTGCATGGCAAGAGCTGGATTGAAGTGCGAGATCAGATTGAGCATAAAAACAACAAAAATGAGGACTCACCGGTACCCGCCTGTTGCCTTTCCTCTCTTTTTCGTCTTTTCTCCATGAAACGCTCGTAATCGGGATGCAACTGCTGATTATACACCTTTTTATAACACTAGTACTATAAACATATCATAGATTTTTTCAAATCTTATTGTATCAATGGAAAGGTATCATATACCACTTACTAACCCTGCAATAGCTAAGAAATCGGCGGTCCAGTTTTCGAGTTATTGAGCCTTCAATATTCATCAAGTTGTGACCTGTAGTGACATATAGGTCACAACACCAGGAGCGCTTACCCTCTGCTCTCCACTGCTGTCACACCCCTCTGGACTGTTCAATTGGAATGTATGATATAAGGAAATATCCTTTTGCTCATCAGAAATAGATGAGGAGGTATAGAAATGGCAGCAGCAATGGTCAAATGCTAAGAGGCGGTGAATGTTAAATACTATACAGTGTACATTACAATGGCTAGACTATCCCAAACTTATCAAATATGTCATTGGGACATCCTCAATTAAGATTCCAATGGGTTTGAGGTGTAAGGAGTGACCAGAAAGGCAACAACATTTTGGTACGTTTGGGCTACGTTTTGGTACGTTTCAAGGTAACTTGCTTATCACAAGCAGCAGCACTCTCAGGAAACTTTGCTGGGCACTTAGGATTATATCCTTACCAACTGTAATTTATTTGAGGGGATGGGTGCAGCCAGGGAGGCCACTACGTTTTGCTACGTTTTACTAAGTTCTATATTTCACACGCTATAAGTTTCAAGATGAGTTGTATATCACAAGCACAACAAGGAGCGGTGCTCTCAGAAACCTTGGGTGGGCACTTAGGATCATGTACTTACACACTGTAATTTATTTGAGAGGAGGGGGGCAGCCAGGAAGGCCACTACGTTTTGCTACGTTTTGCTACGTTCTATATTTCACACGCTCTAAGGTTCAAGATGAGTTGTATATCACAAGCACAACAAAGAGCGGTGCTCTCAGAAACTAATTTATTTGAGAGGAGGGGAGCAGCCAGGAAGGCCGCGACGTTTCACTACGTTTTGCTACGTTCTATATTTCACACGCTATAAGTTTCAAGATGAGTTGCATATCATAAGTACAACTGAGAGTGGTGCTCTCAGAAACCTTGGGTGGTCACTTTGGATCATATCATTACAATCTACATTTTATTTGAGGTGAGGGGGGCAGCCAGGAAGGCCACTACGTTTTGCTACGTTTTGCTACGTTCTATATTTCACACGCTATAAGTTTCAAGATGAGTTGTCTATCACAAGCACAACTGAGAGCGGTGCTCTCAGAAACCTTGGGTGGTCACTTTGGATCATATCATTACAATCTACAATTTATTTGAGGTGAGGGGAGCAGCCAGGGAGGCCACTACGTTTTGCTACGTTTTGCTACGTTCTATATTTCACACGCTATAAGTTTCAAGATGAGTTGTATATCACAAGCACAATTGAGAGCGGTGCTCTCAGAAACATTGGGTGGTCACTTTGGATCATATCATTACAATCTACAATTTATTTGAGGTGAGGGGAGCAGCCAGGAAGGCCACTACGTTTTGCTACGTTTTGCTACGTTCTATATTTCACACGCTATAAGTTTCAAGATGAGTTGTATATCACAAGCACAACAAAGAGCGGTGCTCTCAGAAATCTTGGGTGGTCACTTTGGATCATATCATTACAATCTACAATTTATTTGAGGTGAGGGGAGCAGCCAGGGAGGCCACTACGTTTTGCTACGTTTTGCTACGTTCTATATTTCACACGCTATAAGTTTCAAGATGAGTTGTATATCACAAGCACAACAAAGAGCGGTGCTCTCAGAAATCTTGGGTGGTCACTTTGGATCATATCATTACAATCTACAATTTATTTGAGGTGAGGGGAGCAGCCAGGAAGGCCACTATGTTTTGCTACGTTTTGCTACGTTCTATATTTCACACGCTATAAGTTTCAAGATGAGTTGTATATCACAAGCACAACAAAGAGCGGTGCTCTCAGAAACCTTGGATGGTCACTTGGGATGATATCATTATGATCTACAATTTATTTGAGGTGAGGGGGGCAGCCAAGGAGGCCACTACGTTTTGCTACGTTTTACTAAGTTCTATATTTCACAAGCTATAAGTTTCAAGATGAGTTGTATATCACAAGCACAACAAAGAGCGGTGCTCTCAAAAACCTTGGGTGGTCACTTTAAATCATATGATTACAATCTACAATTTATTTGAGGTGAGGGGAGCAGCCAGGGAGGCCACTACGTTTTGCTACAGTTTTGCTACGTTTACTAAGTTCTATATTTCACACGCTATAAGTTTCAAGATGAGTTGTATATCACAAGCACAACAAAGAGCGGTGCTCTCAGAAGACTTGGGTGGTCACTTTGGATCATATGATTACAATCTACAATTTATTTGAGGTGAGGGGGGCAGCCAAGGAGGCCACTACGTTTTGCTACGTTTTGCTACGTTTTACTAAGTTCTATATTTCACACGCTATAAGTTTCAAGATGAGTTGTATATCACAAGCACAACAAAGAGCGGTGCTCTCAAACACCTTGGGTGGTCACTTGGGATCACATCATTACAATCTACATTTTATTTGAGATGAGGGGAGCAGCCAGGGAGGCCACTATGTTTTGCTACGTTTTGCTACGTTCTATATTTCACACGCTATAAGTTTCAAGATGAGTTGTATATCACAAGCACAACAAAGAGCGGTGCTCTCAGAAGACTTGGGTGGTCACTTTGTATCATATTATTACAATCTACAATTTATTTGAGGTGAGGGGGGCAGCCAAGGAGGCCACTACGTTTTGCTACGTTTTGCTACGTTTTGCTACGTTTTATTAAGTTCTATATTTCACACGCTATAAGTTTCAAGATGAGTTGTATATCACAAGCACAACTGAGAGCAGTGCTCTCAGAAACTTTGGGTGGTCACTTTGGATCATATCATTACAATCTACATTTTATTTGAGATGAGGGGAGCAGCCAGGGAGGCAACTACGTTTTGCTACGTTTTACTACGTTTCATATATCACAAGCACAACTCAGAGCGGTGCTCTCAGATAGCTTGTGTGGGCACTTGGGATTATATCCTTACAATCTATGATTTATTTGAGGGGAGGGGAGCAGCCAGGAAGGCGTGCATTGAAGTCTGTTATAGTTTAGAGTCACATGATTATGTATAAATACTTAGAACATACATAGTCATGTGACTCTCAACGCTCGTCTCAAGATGAGTTGTATATCACAAGCACAATGCAGAGCGGCGCTCTCAGGAGACTTGGGTGGTCACTTGGGATTATATCCTTACAAACTGTAATTTATTTGAGGGCATGGGAGCAGCCAGGGAGGCCGCGACGTTTCACTACGTTTTGCTACGTTTCATATTTCACACGCTATAAGTTTCAAGATGAGTTGGATATCACAAGCACAACAAAGAGCAGTGCTCTCAGAAACCTTGGATGGTCACTTGGGATGATATCATTACAATCTACAATTTATTTGAGGTGAAGGGGGCAGCCAAGGAGGCCACTACGTTTTGCTACATTTTGCTACGTTTTACTAAGTTCTATATTTCACACGCTATAAGTTTCAAGATGAGTTGTATATCATAAGCACAACTGAGAGTGGTGCTCTCAAAAACCTTGGGTGGTCACTTGGGATTATATCCTTACAATCTACAATTTATTTGAGGTGAGGGGAGCAGCCAAGGAGGCCGCGACGTTTCACTACGTTTTGCTACGTTTCATATTTCACACGCTATAAGTTTCAAGATGAGTTGGATATCACAAGCACAACAAAGAGCAGTGCTCTCAGAAACCTTGGATGGTCACTTGGGATGATATCATTACGATCTACAATTTATTTGAGGTGAAGGGGGCAGCCAAGGAGGCCACTACGTTTTGCTACATTTTGCTACGTTTTACTAAGTTCTATATTTCACACGCTATAAGTTTCAAGATGAGTTGTATATCATAAGCACAACTGAGAGTGGTGCTCTCAAAAACCTTGGGTGGTCACTTGGGATTATATCCTTACAATCTACAATTTATTTGAGGTGAGGGGAGCAGCCAAGGAGGCCGTCACTACGTTTCACTACGTTTCACTACGTTTCACTACGTTCACTACGTTTTGCTACGTTTCATATTTCACACGCTATAAGTTTCAAGATGAGTTGTCTATCACAAGCACAACTGAGACCGGTGCTCTCAGAAACCTTGGGTGGTCACTTTGGATCATATCATTACAATCTACATTTTATTTGAGGTGAGGGGAGCAGCCAGGGAGGCCACTACGTTTTGCTACGTTTTGCTACGTTCTATATTTCACACGCTATAAGTTTCAAGATGAGTTGTATATCACAAGCACAATTGAGAGCGGTGCTCTCAGAAGACTTGGGTGGTCACTTTGGATCATATCATTACAATCTACAATTTATTTGAGGTGAGGGGAGCAGCCAGGAAGGCCACTACGTTTTGCTACGTTTTGCTACGTTCTATATTTCACACGCTATAAGTTTCAAGATGAGTTGGACAAGCACAACAAAGAGTGGTGCTCTCAAAAACCTTGGGTGGTCACTTGGGATTATATCCTTACAATCTACAATTTATTTGAGGTGAGGGGAGCAGCCAAGGAGACCACTACGTTTTGCTACGTTTTGCTACGTTCTATATTTCACACGCTCTAAGTTTCAAGATCACTTGCTTATCACAAGCGCAACAAAGAGCGGCACTCTCAAAAACCTTGGGTGGGCACTTAGGATCATGTCCTTACAAACTATAATTTATTTGACAGGAGGAGGGCAGCCAAACGTTTGACTACGTTTTGCTACGTTTCATATTTCACACGCTATAAGTTTCAAGATGAGTTGTATATTATATTATATCACAAGCACAACTCAGAGCGGTGCTCTCAGAAACCTTGGATGGTCACTTGGAATTATATCCTTACAATCTACATTTTATTTGAGGTGAGGGGAGCAGCCAAGGAGGCCACTACGTTTTGCTACGTTTTACTAAGTTCTATATTTCACAAGCTATAAGTTTCAAGATGAGTTGTATATCACAAGCACAACAAAGAGCGGTGCTCTCAGAAGACTTGGGTGGGCACTTAGGATCATGTCCTTACAAACTGTAATTTATTTGAGAGGAGGGGGGCAGCCAGGAAGGCTGCGACGTTTTGCTACGTTTTGCTACGTTTCATATTTCACACGCTCTAAGTTTCAAGATGAGTTGAATATCACAAGCACAAATCAGAGTGGTGGTCTCAGATGACTTGGGCGGGCACTTAGGATCATATCATTACAGACTCCAATTCATTTGATGGGAGGGGAGCAGCCACGAAGGCCGCGACGTTTTACTACATTTTGCTACGTTTTGCTACGTTCTATATTGCACACGCTCTAAGTTTTGCTATGTTTCATATATCACAAGCACAGTGCGGTAGGAATGACTGCACACCAGAGTAGTTGTAAATGTATTTTGATATATGCAGTCCATAACATTGTACTACCTCTGTTGGATTGATATATTTGATCTACTAGTCCATACCTCTTGTGCTCAAGTTAGGACGCCCACCCATTTCCCACATAAGGCTTTGGTTCTTTTTTCTCCCTTTGCCTTTTTGCTTTTGGGAGGTTCTCTCCTCTGCATCAGATGCACAGGGGTCTTAGTCAAATGTCAGTTCAGACTTGGCAGGGATATCTTTTCGGGCACAAAAAACAAGAAATGGCCTCTTCATCTATTGGCAGGTTAAATGATTGTATGTTTAATCTTGGCCGTCAAGACGCGCCTTGGGGATTGTATCATGTACTGCCTGATAAACCTGTAGGTTTGGGGAGCATGAATGGCTAGAGAACAGTATGAGAAAAAACCAGACGTCAAACATGCCCAGAGCGGCTACTTTATAAATCTCGTCCAATTGCCTGAGGCCGCGGCATTTTGCTACGTTTTGCTACGTTTCATATGTCACTTTAGCTGTTTGTTAGCCGTTCGTTCGCCGTTCGTTCGCCGTTCGTTCGCCGTTCGTTCGCCGTTCCGACTATTCAGACTTGAGCGATTTTGTTAATTCTTGCGCACAGTGTCCATACCTCTTGTGCTCAAGTTAGGACGCCCCCCCCCATTGCCGACATAAGGCTTTGGTTCTTCTTTCTCCCTTTGCCTTTTTGCTTTTGGGAGGTTCTCTCCTCAGGGGTCATAGTCAAATGTCAGTTCAGACTTGGCAGGGATATCTTTTCAGGCACAAAAAACAAGAAACGGCCCCTTCATCTATTGGCAAGTTAAATGATCGTATGTTTAATCTCGGCCATCGAGACACGCCTCGGGGATTGTATCATGTACTGCCTGGTAAACTTGTAGGTTTGGGGAGCATGAATGGCTAGAGAACAGTGGGGGAGCAGCTGGGAAGGCCGCAACATTTTGCTATGTTTCTGATATGTCACGCAGTGTAAGTTTCAAGATGATTTGGATATCACAACTTCACAATGTGGGTGTGTACTTGGCATCATATCCTTACAAACTGTAATTTATTTGAGCAGACGTTTTGCTACATTTTGCTACATTTTGCTACATTTTGCTACGTTCTATATTTCACACGCTCTAAGTTTCACGATGAGTCGGATATCACAAGCACAACTCAGAGCGGTGCTCTCAGAAGACTTGGGTGGGTACTTGGGATCATATCCTTATAGACTACGTTTTTCTACGTTTTGCTACGTTTCAAGATAACCTCAAAGCTTTGCTACGCATTTAAGATCATGCCCTTGCAGACTGCACCAGATACTATACTATGATATACGGGTGTTCTTACCCCGTCCTTTTATCTGTTTGGGTTTACCGCTAGGCAACTTTGTTTTGCATTCCTCGATCCAACTCAAAACCTGCCGCGAACGTTCGTCTCCAATGTTTTTTTTGCACAACTCGCCCCACTTCGGGAGTTCAGTCCCTGCCAGGTGTTCAAACATTTCCTTGAAGTTATTGACTTGGTAATCGTCCAGGCTGCATGGATCTTGCGATACTTCAAAATTTATATTGAAGAGATCTTTTGCCGCGCTAAAATCGTCAAAACCCCATAGTTTGAAACCCGTATGACAGCTGGTGGTAAACGTCATGACCCCGTGGATCGTCCCAGATGGTATAACAAAACTCTTGCTAGCGTCCACTAGAAGTAGCTCGAGCTTCTCAAACTCCTCAATTGCGACCGTCATTGAGAATCCGTGAAGTGTTCCAGAAACATATTTTTTGCAAAATACCTCCAGGTTATGCGTAGTGGGTGGCCAGAAAAGCCATAACTTTGTCCCGGAAATATGTCGTATAAATTGGGAAGCCCCACAGTAGTCGACGTGGGGATCGGTGATAGACCCCCTGGGGTTAATTGAGCTTAACCATGTAGGCTTTTTGGCCCCCAGACCATGCTCGTACACATGGCTGACGCTCCCTTCGAATGGTCCTGCCGTCAAGGAACATTTTCCCAGACCTCCTTTTGTCTCCGGTATGGTCAACGCTCCGAGGAGAGGACACGACGAGCCTTTGTCCCCTGCCTGAGACAAGGATGATAGCACGTCCATGATCGTAACATGGGTCACCTGAGTTCCAAGCCCCAAGTTAACCTTGCTGATATTCGCGTCTTTCGCCTGACTTAGATCGTGAAGGACGTCTTGAAGTTTGGGTTGGGGGTTGAAGGGTCCATGATCCGCATCTGCGAGTAGATGCACGTGTGTCATGGCGGTGCCGTGCGGGATCATACATGGATGCTCGATTAATTTTGCGAGGATGTCGCATCCTCGGTCGTGTGTTTGACTGATATTGGATATAGGAGGGGTGGCCCAGAGAATAAATTTCTCTAGTATCCAACGATTCCCTTCATGTGCCAAATCAGGGAGGGAACGCGTGTTATCGACAGTAGCAGAGAGAGGACTTGGTGGTATCCCCGTTCGTAGACGCTTTCCGCCTTTGTTTTCATGATCGCTATGGGAGCGCTTCCTACTGGGAGATGACCCTTCAGCTTGTTGATTATTTGAAGTGCTTGATTTGGTATCAAAGTAGGAGGTGACACTCCTCCACCGGAACACGTATTCCTCCAGCACGAATTTCGATTTGAGCGTTGGGTGAGTCGAATACGGCTTATTGAGGCGAGGGCATCGACGTCTCCCGTCTTTACAATCCTCGTCGATAGAACGCCATTTTGAGTGGGCCTTGTAATATATCTTGTGGTTATCATGATTTTTGCCTGGTACGACGGGAGGGCAGTTCCTCTCTGCCGTTTCTATCACAACATCCTGAAACGAAGTTTGAACGGCGATATCCCCAACAGAACCGATCCGTTCGGCTGGAGCATTAGGCCCGACGAAGAGACTGTAGCATACTTGCCTCTTTTGGAAAGTAAAATTCATGGCCACCTTTCGGAACGCGTCGCTCTCTGCCTCGCCTCCGCAGTCAGCTATAGTATTCAAGCACCGTAATAGAATCGCTCCTACCGATAGTAGCAGCCGTTATCTCGCCATTGACAGGGTAGTATGTTTCCGACATTTCTAGTTCCGTTTATAAGTTTTGAGGTTCCAAAGTTCCGAAGCGCGTTGAAGACTGTTAATAGTTTAGAGTCACATGATTATGTATAAATACTTAGTATGTACATAGTCATGTGACTCTGAATGCTCGTCTCAAAACAACTGGGATATCTCCACCACATCTTTGAGCGGTGCCCTGAGAAAAGTCCTGGGTGCATTTAAGGTGGCATCCTTTCAGACTGCACCCGATTTGAAGTGGGAGGAGTGCCCAACGAGCCTACGACATTTGCTTCAGGGGCTTAGTCATGGATGTCACACGCTGTAAGTCGTCCAAGGTGTCGTCCCATTAACAACCGAACCATCTTCAACGATACTGCTGTCGCTCAAAAATGTTTGTAAAGTGCCCCCACATCTGCATTCATTCCAAAACAAAGACGGCCTCTGGCATCATCTGGAAAAAGGGTTCGACATACTCCAGTCACATTCAAAGCAAATCCATCCACCCAAATTGTGACGCCACCTGCCCCGCTTATAAACAACGGAAGCATCCCCACGATGATGTCACGGAGGAGGACTGGCGCCGGTTTGGCGATGCCACATTTGAGAGATTCTTCAAGAGAAAGGATCGGAATTTATTGGCTCTTGGCGCCATTCCAAGCCAGTGTCTCTCGGGAGAAAACCAAGAGAAGCTGAGCAGTGTGGTAGTTCAGAGTTCAGGTGAGAGTCATCCTGTGGTGGTTTATTAGTTCAATCTCAATAAACAATTCAGATGTTGAAAATACTGCTATGGCAGCGCCAGGGTCAGGCCCTCCAGTGGCAGGTCCATCTAGACTTTCCAGGTCCCCTACACCAGCATGGACACCTGGCCAGAGACGTTCCAGGTCCTCGCTCCCCGCTGTACCACCTTCTCCAGAATCACCATTTCAACCAGTCCCCGGTGACATTGCCTGCTAAGCAGAGATTGGTGATGCCACGGTCAGGCCCTCCGATGGCAGGTCCATCTAGACGTTCCAGGTCCCCTACACCAGCGCGGGTGCCTAGCCTGAGACGTTCCAGGTCTCCTACACCAGTGAGGACGCCTAGCCTGAGACGCCCTGCAGGTCTCCTACACCAGCATGGACACTGCTCCCCCCTGTACAGCCATCTCCTGGACCAGCATTCCAACCAGTCCCCGGTGTTATCGCCAGCTACCCTGCCGCTGCGCCATGATGTCAGCATTGGGACAACTCCAAAACCTTCACGGACGCTCCGGGATATCGGCGTAGGGATGACTCCAAGACCTTCCAGGACGCTCCAGGATGTCAGCATTGGGATGACATCTGGGATTCTATTCGATGTGGGGATTAACACAGAGGCGCTCTCCGACGATGAATTTCCCATTACCGAATCTGAGCTGGGAATGATTGAAGAATCAGGGATTCTCATTGATGGGGGGGTTGGCACGAACGCACTCTCAGAGGATGAATTTGACATTGTTCCTGATTCTGAGCCGGAAAGGATTGAAAGGGCGCTGGCAAATGTATCCCAGGCAGAACCCAGCAACCCACAGCCTCAGAGTCCCCAGCTACGGTCACCCATCCCATCACCCGTCCAATTGCCCATCCCATCGTCCCAGCCCAGAGCCGCAGCCACAAACTGCGTTTCACATATATGCAGGCGCCTTCCCCAGTCAAGAGGCAGCGATGACAAACAGGTACTATACAGACAGCATCACCATTTGCATTGTGGAAGATCCACGGTTGGTGCCGTCCACTGTAGAAAATGAGGGTGAGGATTACTGGATGGTGAAATCCGACAGCATCCCCAGCAGGTGGATGAGGAGTTTTGAAGAGGGTATTCCTCAAGCTGGGAAGAAAAACGGCTTGCTGGGAATGGGTACGTCATGATCTTGTCGTCATCTGGCCAGGGCTAATTGATTTTGACAAAGGTTCACGTCTTGTATGCCCTGCACAAAAAGACGGGTTCCAGCAGGCTTTTCAGCTTGAAATGGACGAGTTTCAAAAATGGACTTTTGAAACAGAACTGGAAGGTATGGGAGGTGTTGAAGAGCTCAGATCTAGTTCTTGGAGGCATTCCTCTGAGCTGGGGATTTTATGTGCGTATATTTATTCCAAAATTTGTTTTTGTCTTTGTAACTTATTGATGACGCGTGTCAAAATAGGTCGGTGAAGGATGCGTTCACATGTGAGGAGCTTCCAATGGCGATGGAAAGTTTGAAGACGATCTGCAAGATGACGAACGTGTTTCCGACTCCCGATCAAGAGCTTTGGCTTGGCCAAAAGCTTATGTTGATGGACGGGCTAGCGGAAATCGCAGAGACGGGTGACAAAGACGCATTACCCGAAGTACTTTGAGATCAAGGATCCCAGAGATGGCAGGTTGTCGAAGAGGGGTGACCTGCGCATCAAGAGGGGCTATTCTGAACGGCGTCTCCACGTTCCGCAAAACAGTTTGGATGTATTCAGAGAAAAGCTCCAGAAATGGGTTGAAGATACGGAGCAGGCTTACGACCACGACGTCCTCAGACAATTGGGGGTGGAAGCTAGGTGGATTGGGACTTCATATGTGGAAACGTTGAAGTGGGTGGGAGAGATGCGGGTGTATTTTGTGGGTGGGGTGAGGCGGAAAACGCTTTGGACTCTACCGAAAGCAGGCGGTTTATCGCTGAGTCAAAAGTCGGAAGACTTTATTGAGTAAGTTTTGTTTTCATTCGGTTCAACTTGATATGATTATCATTATATAATATTTTTAGGGGTGTTGGCGAGAAGAAAGGGAAGCTAAAGATGGAGCCAGAAGGGTTTGAGAAGGTAAAGGAGGGATTCCGGGACTTTGTTGAGGAGTCGTACAGAGCGCTGGTGAAGAAGGCGGAGAAGGATATGGGAACGGGAAACTCGGACCTACGAGTTTTCTGCCGGTTGGATGTGGCGGCTATGAGGGTAGAAGAAAGCGAGGGGGCTTCGGAAGGGATGGGGTTCTTTGTAAATGGGGTACGGGGGATGGGTGCGGGGCTGTTCTTTTCTTACGCGGGGCAAGACATGGAGGAGTTTTCGAAGGATATAGCGATAGCTCTCAGAACTTGGGTGGCTATCAGGAGGTCTGTCAGGGAAGAGGTGGAAGGGGTGGAAGCATAGCTATTGTGATATAAATGTGATATAAAATAACAAGTTTGCATGGCAATAGCATGGGCGATCTTGCAGAGCCTACCTCTCTCTTTGGTCCTCTCTTTGGGGCTCTCTTTGGTGCACAAGAATTAACAAAATCACTCAAGTCTGAACAGTCAGAGTGCAGAATGAACGGCGAACGAACACGGCGAACAAACGGCTAACAAACAGCTAAAAGAATTAGCTCTCAAGTCTGAATAGTCAGATGGCAGAACGAACGGCGAACGAACGCGTCAAGAAAACAGCTATCAAACAGCTAAAAGAATTAGCTCTCAAGTCTGAATAGTCAGATGGCAGAACGAACGGCGAACGAACGCGTCAAGAAAACAGCTATCAAACAGCTAAAAGAATTAGCTCTCAAGTCTGAATAGTCAGATCACAGAATGAACGTCGAAAGAACAGCGATCGAACGGCAAACAAACAGCTAACAAACCACTAGCAGACTCAAAAGGGACTCAAAGGAATGACAGGCCACAGCAACAAAGCAAGTTTATATTAATGTAATGTATAAAAAATTAAAAAAAACAAAAAAAAGACGCCAAGGCCCTCTACGTGAGGGGAGCTGGGAGGGTCCCAAATCCTTTGGATGACCCCCAACCCGGCTCTTTGTTCTCCAACTGGTCCAGGCTTTCCTGGGGGGAGAAGAACACCGATCCTATCCTTCCTGGGGTCGTGTTGTGCTTCCCAGAGTGGTAAGGAGTGATAAAGAACTTGGCGACATAGTGAAACAGGTGGGCGGACCGGAAAAAGCAGATGTGGCCTGACATGTAGCTAAAGTTCAAGTTCAGCAGCTGAGATGAGAAAAAAGAGAGGAAGAATAGGACCTCACCTCAGCTTGGCGCTTAATTCTGGAACGATCATTTCCCCGCCGTCAAAGAAGCCGCAGGGGAATGAAACGGTCGGCCCCTCATCCTTGTCGTCGACGTGGAGTCTCCCCTGCAGCTTGTAGATCAAGGCTCTTCCGAGCCAAGGTCCACAATCCTGTTTGACCCAGACGCCAGCCTCAAAGGCGCGTCGGAATTTTTTGTATTCCTCGGGGAAGAGGAACTGGAAGTATTGCGAAAGCATTTCGGCCAAGGGGCTGCTGGCGAGGTAGTAGTTTTGGAGGGCGAGGTGGGCCTTGGAGCATTCGCCTCCTGCGCCTACTTCCTGAGACGACGGGGTCAAATTGAATAAGAAAGAAAGAAAAACGAACGAAGGAAAGGACTTGCTTTGTGCGCTTGCTGTGGCCAGGCCTGAACGATGTGCCTAACCCCCTTTCTCTCCTCCACTACTTCCTTCGTTTTTCGGTCATAAAATCTGTTGACGCGGGGGTTTTCGAGGCCTGACTCGAAGAGGTGGCGCTTCTCGGGGCCGGTGATGGTTGGCTGCTTCATGGAGAAAAGGTGCTTGGGTTCGTTCGTGGTACGAAGTCAGCACGTCGCCCTAACAAACGAACGGAAGAACGTAAGCCAAAAGAAGAGGTAAACGGAAGGTAGGAGAGGCTCACCGCAATCCCGTCGGAAACGATCTCTTTCCCCGCATTTTTGGCGAGACGAAGATCCTCCAACCCGCGGCCTTCGATTTGCAATGTCATAATTGTCCCAAAAGGCGTCCTTCTTGAGAGTGTACTCCTTCGGGGGATCATCCTTGATCCGTTCGGCCATGTAGTTGAAAAGCCGGACGCCGTTTTTGTCGAAATATTGAGCGGAGAAGGGGCGGGACTCGATGCGCCTCTTTTCTAGTTTGTTCGCACAAACCTTGTAGAAACTCTTGCGCAGCTTCGCCTTTGCTAGAGGCGCCCAGCTCCTCAAGCGAGAACGGAATGGTAATTTTGTCGGCGAAATTCATGAATTGTTGGACGCGCAGGGGGGGCGTTCGGAGCATGTGCTGGAATCGCGCGGCTACGCTCCTCGCGACGCCTTCGGTGCCGATCGACTTGGGGAGGGCCTGGGTAAAATACTTGACTGGCCTAACCTCCTGTTCCTTAGTGTAACGCTGTGAAAAAGATAATAGTTGAGCCTTTTTAAATAACGACAAGACGAGGAAAGATAGCTCACTGGTAATTTCCGCGTCGGAGAGCGCGACGCGCGGCGTCGGCGTTTCTGCAGGAGAAGCGGTTAGATTGGGGTTAAAAACGGCATAGGGGAAACTTGCCTGTTGGCCCCCAGAGCGGGCGGGAGCGGGAGAGGAGGACCTGGAGCGGCGAGGAGCGGCGGAGGGGGCGTCGGGCGCCTGGGGCAAAGGGGCAAAGGGGCAAAGGGGGAAAAACGGTGAAAATGCTGTTAAAGATAGATGAGGGAAACATACGGGGGCTCTTTTTTTGCCTTTTGCCTGAGCCTTTCGGCCCCTAGATTGAGAGGGAGGGAGAGAGGAGCTTTGAGGCATTTTTCGGTTTTCGGGAGGTGAGAGTTATGTTGAAAAGGGCGTGAGAAACGAGTTTATGAGCCCCGTCGGCTATTCACTTCGATGGCTGCCCTGTTAAACGGTGGAGGCAGATGGCGTTGGAATAAAACATTTCAGTTTGTTGTATAATAAATCCAGAAAGAACTCGGAACGAATGGAATGGATGAAGAGCGATAAACGGGGAACGAACTTGGAACGAAATTTAGCCGCAGCTCATCCGTTATTTATCGGATTCACTTCAACCAGGTAGCAATAGAAAGTCCTTGAAAATGTCTTTCTATTGATCTTAAACTTGGGCAAAGAATCTCAGTGGATGTAGAGCGATAAACGGGGAACGAACTTGGAACGAACTTGGAACGAAATTTAGCCGCATCTCATCCGTTATTTGTCGGATTCGTTTCTAACCAACCTGCAACAGGAAGCCCTTAAAAAGGCCTTTCTATCGGTGTTTAGGGTGGTGAAAGAATTTCAGCGAATGAGGTGCTATAGCTGAGGAACGAACTTGGAACGAACTTTGGCCAAATCTCGCCCGTTATTTATCAGATTGGCTTCAACCAACTACCAAAAGGTAGCCCTAGGAGAGGTCTTTGAGGAGCTAGAGCAGGTTTTTGACGGGCAGCTTCCTCTTCTTCTTGCCCCAAGCGTTCTTTTGCTCAAAGTCAATTTGACCTGCCCTAAAGTCACGTGCGGGACGCAATAATTCGCCTTTAATCCAGACATTTTTTTACAAACAAGTCTAACTACTTTTCACAACCAGAGCGTGTAACTAGTGTAACTATGAGCTAGCTAGCATGTATCACAAAAAGGTGGGGAATATGGCCATACTCCGGAGCAGGTAAAAAAGAAACGAAACGAAACGAAACAAAATGAACCCTAACGAAGCTAACTCTAATGGTGATTGGTGGTCTGCGAACGAATGGCGGTCTGAATGGCGGATGGCGGTCTGAATGGCGGTCTGAATGGCTGAATGGCGTGGCGGTCCTAAACCCGAAACGAACCCGAAACGAACGAACGGCGGTCTGCAATGGGCTAGTGAGCCTTTGGTAAAAAACAAAAGAACCGAAACAAACCTGGTCTGCGAACGAATGGCTGAGAACCCAAAACGAACCCAAAACGAACGAACGGCGGTCTGCAATTGGCCAGTCAGCCTCTGGTAAAAAACAACAAAATGAAACGCACCGGCACCCGGACACCCGAACGAAACGAATCCTAAACGAACGATACCTGCAATTGGGATGTCAGCAGCTGGAACAAAACGAAGGGGCGAAATGAACGATAATGCGCTTGCTCAGTGATTGGCGATTGTAGATGTTGGTGTTGGTGCGTCGAAATGTCAGAACGGTGCGGTCCAGAACGATTGTGCGCAAAGCGCTAATGCCCCCAGTCCAAAAATACCCTTGCCCGGAGACGTTCTCGTCTCACAAATTGGACAAGGGGCGCAGACCGGAGACGTTCTCGTCTCACGCTGTTTGGTCTACGCAGGAGGAGACCCCTCGGAGCGGAACCAGACGTTTTCCTGCATTGCTGGCGCCAGCTTTGCGGAAAGGCCCGTGTGAACAGCGCAGAACAGCTACTCTGCGGACCAGCCGCAGCGCAGTGCCCTTTGCCTTTGCCCTTTGGGAATCACCTCCTAAATGCCCCGGATTCAAATTGCCCCAGATTCAATGCCCCCAGATTCAAAAATTTTGCCCAAAGGAAGGTGGAAGCTGGATGGTCGGTGGTGGTGGGTGGAGGAAGAAAAAACGACGCGTCGACGCGTTGACGCGTTAAGCGTGAGACACAACCAAACAATGACAAATAATAACTCAAGAACGAAATTGGCTCGGTGCGCTACCTACCTTGCGCTCTTTTTTTGCTTTAGCCAAAGTGCTGGTGGAAAGCCCTTGAGAATAGCTTTCCATTGGTATCTTGTTTATATAAATATGTTGAGCGGTTTTGGAAAAATTCCAGAAAGAACTCCGAACGAACTTTACTTGTAGCGCCATCATCCTAAAGACCCACGAACACTCCAAACTTCTTGAGTGTCTCCAGCTCTTCGTTGCATGCTTTCTCCCATTTGTCTCGGTCGTCCCGGGCCAGCGCGTCGTGGTAGGAGATGGGATCTCCCGAGACGGCGGCATTGGCTGACTCGGTGGTCACACCTGTGACTTGCGTCACGTTCCCCTTGAGGCTCTCGTCCTCGTTATCTCTGGCCTCTCCTCCTTCCACACCCGCTCCTCCACCCAAATGACGGGCGCTTCTGCTCCCATATGAAGTCCTGGAGTACCTCTCGTCGTCATCAGGCACTGGCGCCCTTCGGATCCTCACGCAACGACGAAGTTCAGTGGCTTGAGTTGTTGGAGGTAGATAAGGGTTTGTAGGCGGTAGATGTGAGTTTCTAAGGTGAGTTCCAGTGTTTCTGGGGGTTTTTGAGGTCGCTGAAACCGATGGCGTTGTCGGCGTAGCGCGAAAATCGGTTACGGATCCGCTAGGACGGTTTTTACCATTATCAGGGGCTGAAGATGATCTGGTGTTGGAACCAGAGCTCCCTGCTGCACCATACCCCTCAGACGAAGTGTCTGAGTTGTAATAGTCGTCGTCGTCGTCGCTATCGCCATCTAGAAGCTTCTGGAGGTCCACAGAGGAGTCAGAGTCAGACTCTGCCTGTTTCTCCTCCTTGACAGGTAAGATCTGCGTTTCTACCTCGTTCTGGCTGATTTCTGTTTCGATTCGGACTCTACTAGGTTCACTAGTTCGCTTTCTGAACGTCCCGGGACTCCACAATGCGCCCACTCGATCGATGAACGAGCATAAAGGCCCTTTTATGTTCTGAATACCCCAGGTGAGTGCATTCAAGCGTTTTCTTGTCCAGTTTCTGACGTTTTTCTTGTGGAACATGTACATAGCCTTTGCATCCGAAGATCCGAAGGTGTGCGACGGACGGTTTGTAACCGGTATAGGCTTCAAACGGCGTAACCTGTTGTTTTAAGGTGCGTGTAGGTGTCCGGTTAATGACGTATGCGGCGTGACTGACTGCAAAACTCCAGTACGTGTTTGAAAGACCGGCATCTTGAAGAAGCGTCCGGGCCATTTCGACGATGGTCCGGTTCATCCGTTCGGAAACACCGTTCTCTTGCGGAGTGTAAGCGTTAGGATTTGAGATATGACAGAGTCAGGTAAGAGTTTGTCTTCCGTGGACATGAGGATCGTTCTGAGAGTTGAATAAGACTCGGGGAGTGAAATAACGATTGCAATCGCGACTAGCGCATCATCTTCCAACTTGAGGCCTGGGCCTTGTGACGCATCGCGTTCAGTTGCGGCTCGGAACAGCTCACCTATCAGGTAAGCCTGTGTTTGCTTCCCTTTCCCTTCGTAGCGTTCACAGAGCTTGTCCCAAGCTTGTTTCGACGTCGCTACATGTAGAACCCCATTTAAGGGTTCATCCTTGAGCGTCAGGCAAATCTGAGCTCTTGCCTCTTTATCCAACTTTTGCCAACGTGCGTATTCCTCAGATTGCTACTCCGTGGGACACTTAAGCGTTCCATCAACGATAGGTAACAGTCCCCGGATGTCAAGGACCGTTGTAATCCGGAACTTCCACGTCTGGAAGTTGGCGGCGTCGTTCTCGAGTGATGGAATGTCATATAGGCGATTGGATGCAGGGATGAATTTGGATGTTAGCGAGGGTGAATCGGGTAGCGGTGTTGCTGCAGCAGCAGCGGCGGCCTGTAAAGATAGATATATCTAAACTATGTTTTAGTAGGTAATATAAAGCATAAAAGTTGGTATCATACCTCAGTCCTTCAGAATACGAAGACTGAAAAAACGTGTACCAAAAGAGCATTAGTGATAAATAATAGATAGCAGCCATGCTCAACTGAAAACAAC
Source organism: Amanita rubescens (assembly GCA_015039365.1). Classification (NCBI taxonomy): domain Eukaryota; kingdom Fungi; phylum Basidiomycota; class Agaricomycetes; order Agaricales; family Amanitaceae; genus Amanita; species Amanita rubescens. The sequence goes on from WION01000630.1 coordinate 21,218, forward strand.
AACAAGGGCCTCATGCCCTACCTGTGATAAGGGACTTCCAAATCGGTAAAAACCTGCTTTCTACACGTTCCTGATGTCTAAACGGGCTTCTGGTGTGTTTCCATTTGGCTTTCAGAGTAAAGCAAGGGTTCTTAATCTTACACAAGAGGCGTCAAATGGTGAGAAGAGGCAAAAGAGGCCTTGTTTGAACGGTAAGTCTCCCGTCCTCCTTTTTGAACTTTCTAACGTGCGATCAGTGGAGGAATGGGGATTGACGGTCACAGGCCCACCAAAGGAGCCTGGGTATATGGTGGAAGTTTTGAGGGAATCTTGTGAGTTGCGGCTGCCATTAATTTTGCTTAACGCTAGATGACTGTCCTAGACGCTAAGGGTAGGACAGACTACCTAGATGATATGCCAGAGGATTGGCCAGGGGACGTTTCAAAAGGATTAGGTCCCCAACATTTAGTCGGGAACGTTGAAGCAGGTTAGTATAAAGGACGCTGTTGACCCTTCTTTTAAGCTAACGTAAAGATCGATATTATATAGGTGGTGATGATGATGAGACGATGAGTATGCCAGGGGTGGATGTTTCTTTGAATTGTGAGTTTTCTCTCTTTAACTGTTCACTGGAGCCAACTTAAGACAGATGGTGATGACGATTTTCACATGATTCCGGTGGAACAAGGTGAGTTTGCTTTCATACTCAGAATCCCACTAACATAAAGTGCAAGATTATCCCCAGGGCTCCCCTTCTCCCAGCGGAAGCCAGGAAATGGAGAGGGAGTCATCAGGGAATGACTTGGAGGTGGGGGAAGAAACAGGTTCGGTGAAAGACATGTCTCTGGGATCGATGGATGAAAGCTTTCTCCGGCCTGAAGACGGAGGCATCCAGTGGTTACAGGACTTGGACCAAGTCCTGAAGGGGTGCGATTTGAAGAAATATAGAGCCAAAGACGTCAAAAACATTGTACGGTACTTTACGGAGAAAGAGAGGGTTCCTCAAGTGCTCCCTGCCAGTTTCAAGGTGCCAGAGGTAAGCCCCCGTCTGCCTTGCATAACTTTTGATGGTTTTACCAACAAGGGGAAGGGTTTCTCATCTAGAATTTTGTGGTTTATGAAGCTGTTGAGCCATAATCATCAGAAACTACAGGAAGCTATTGCAGGAATGGACCCTAGTCAGAAAAAGCTGGTTGGGAAACTGATCATAACTGCTGCCGAGAAGCTTGTAAAATACGTATAAAATGATATATATAAGCTGCTTTTTTAAAGGGGGTAGGATGCCAAGACTGGCAAGGGAAAGGGCCAAGGCTTCAATTAGAACGCCGGCGTTCAAAATCAACTTAACCTCCCGCCCTCTTCAAGTTACCTCCCCCCTTCTTCAGCCCTCCTTAAACCAGTTCCGCTATGCCTTGTTCACGTGTAACCCGCTCCAAATCCCGCTCCCAGCGCTCGCAGAAGAGAGGGGCTGCCTCCCCTTCGATTCCCACGGTTCAAATCCTCAAAAGCAGGGGGCAGGAGCAGACGTCTTTGGCGTTAGAAAATAAGCAAAACGGGGAGATTGAAACGTTCAAGGTTGGGGATTGGTGAGCATTAGCTAGTACAGCTGCAGGGGGCACCAGCTGATTTCTTCACCTAGCGCCTTCATCGCCCATCGGGACCTGGATCTGGACCAGAGGCCCATCGCTGGTGAAGATTACTGGAAGGGGCGTATCAACGGAATTTACAAATATAAAGGAGACGATTATGTGGTGGTTGCTTGGTTCTACACCAAGCAACACCTGGTCGACGTTGGGGTAAAGTGCGTACAGGCCGTTTTATTATTCGTCGCCCATCTGCTGACAAAGTATTTCAGTTCAAATGAGATGCAAAAGTTTAGACTAGGAAGGGCAGAATTGGTTGCAAGTAACCATGAGGACGTTGTTCAAGTGTCATCTATAGAAGGTACGGGTTGCCCTCATTCACGCGATGATCTTTTAGCTGAGGCAGGCAATAGACAAGTGTAAAATAATATACTTTGATGATACGGAGCCACTGCAAGACCTTGTAAATGTCAACGAGTGGTTTTATAGGCTTGAGGCGACTTTTGGAAGTCGTCGTGGTTCAAACGTGCCTAAAATCAAAGTACGCGTATTTTCATTCTTATTGACAGCAGTTCAAAATTCTAACTATAAATAATAACAGGGGATCAACGCCAGTTGTATTTGCGGGCAGATGTATTGCCCCCAAGCTGATCGGCAGCGGTTTTGTAAAGGTTGTAACCAATGGTTTCATGAGGGTTGCATGGGACCAGCTGCTGCCCAACAGGATGAGTCAGAAGGGAGTCAGACGACTTTAAACCTAATGAAGAAGGTTCCTTTCTATCGCGGCTATGGGGGAGAGGGGGATAGTGGGTTCTTTTGGGAGATCGTAGGATCCTACCGCCGGCTCAACCGTTTTCGGAACTGGGTCAAGAATGACAGGGTTCCACAAGACTGGGAAAAGCTGTTAGACAAAAAGTTCGTGCAGCAAGTCCTGTTGCAGACTTGGGTTTATTACCGCTGTCCTAATGGATGTGAAGCCCCTCTGTAAATATCATATTCTTATTTATGGACATGTTATTTTCCTAAATGCCTACCTTATCTGTCGTACCCTTTATGCTCATTTCTTAGTATACCATTCCCTTATACGTACTTCCATACTTATCTTTATTCATTAATTAGTATGTCTATATATAAGCCACCTGTATGTTCGACTTAGCTGTTGTTGCTAGCTGTTGTTAGCAATACAATGTTACTCGTTTCTCCTCATCAACCAGTATTGAACTTGTATCTCAACTCGTGTACATAATCACGGGACTATTAACAGTTACAACTCACGTGACTTGTAATACTGTTTGACTTAGACTTGCAATCGTAACGCTCTGTTCAATCTTAATATTGTATTGCTATCAAAATCATACAAAATGCATTGAAATACGACAGATATGGACATTGGCATGGTATTTCATTATGTTACATGTCCGTAGCTCATTACATCCCAATAAAACGATTGATGATCAAGAAGCGAAATGGCCTGCATCAGCTGCCCTGACTGATCTCTTCAACGCGATTTTGGTTCGAAGGGCAATGGCTATGTTCATGGCGATCGTAAGTGGGCTTACAGCCGTACGCAAAAAGAGCGCCATGCGCGCAGGTTCTGTCACCTCGTTGACGAAATAACTCACCCTACCGCTTCTATCCAAGAGGGCAGAGATGTCGAACCGGCACAAAACACGTAGATCTGAGTTCCCAGGCCCGAAGTAATTCTTTTCTTCCATTTCGACCAGTCTTTGGTATGTGGTCATGGCGAATGACATGAATTCTTCGTGGCCCTTCGCCACGTCTGGCCGGCTTGCCATCGGATTGGACAGTTTGGGGTCCGTCGCTGTCCGCTTTGTTTTTCTCGCATACAGTTTCCTGACATCAGGATTAGTTTCACATCAAATAAAGGGCGAGACGAAATGACTTACTCGATCATGTGCAGAGGCGTGTAGTGTTCTACTGCACTTTCCGTTATATCGCCATCCTCATTCACCTCCGTCAGCACGGCGTGGGTTATCTTTCCACCCACAAAAAATAACCGGATTTCCCCCAGCCTTTGCAACCCGTCCACATATGGCATGGCAAACCATCGGACCTGGATGCCCATGTTTCGAATGCTATCGTGATCATAAAGCTCCTTTGTCTCGTCGACTAGGTCTCCGAAGCGCTGCATAAATTCCATGTCAGGAGTTACCTTGAGAACATGACAGGAGCTCTCGGAGAACTCCCTCTTGACGTAGAGGTTTTCCCTCTGTTGGAAGGTGAACTCGGTTGGGTCTCGGATTGGTAATATCCTGGGATATGGCGTCCTAGTGTAATCATTAGCGATGAGCGAGAGCTCCGATATGAGCGCCAGCTTGTGCCCATGCCAGATCATCTGATCAGGGGAGGGAAAAACTGTCGTGAAAGAGGAGAGTCGGTGGATGTTTGTCATGACTGCAGGCAGCTGATCGTGATTGAACCCATCCCCCTCTCTGTCCCTGTTTTTGGAGCGTCAAAAAATACGATCTCCCCCCAAAACAAAAAAGAATGACACGCACATGAAGTCCAGCGAGAGAGGAAGGCCTCCTAGAACAAGGTCCTTTGTTCGTAATTGTTCCCACCGCTCACCCTTTCCACGCAGAACTGCCTTCTTGTAGTCCTTCCACGTCATGAAATTCATCTGGCAAGGACCGCCAGAATTTTTTTCCATTGCGTAGAATACTAGGAGCTACGTAAAATAAAATGAGAAATGTGGCTGAACAGCGTGGAGGGAGAGGCCTTACCCATTCCCAGCTCATAATTTCCTTATCATTCGCCTTAAAGACGTGATCAGGAAACCGTTCTCTTACAGACTTGAGCCACTCTCTGGGGAGGTAGCTCTCAGAAGGGATCATCCATAGATCTTTACCTACGGTTGATGGGGATGATTTCACCCCACGATCTTCGATGACAATAACATTAATTGGTTGGCGATAGAAGGGGCTGTCCATGGCCACCTCCTGCACAGGGAATGCTCCTCGATACAGGTGCAATGCAGCCGGCGGTGCTGGTTGGGAGATTGGGGGTGGAAGCGGACTTGGGTATGGTTGGCGCGCAGGTGAGGATGGAATTAGCGTCCTGCTGACCTCTTGAGAACGTCTTGAAGTTGATAAGCCTACAGACTCCATGACTGCCAGCCCCCCACCGCGCGTGCTGCCAATCGGCACTTGGGGAGGTCTTGGAGTTGATCGCTCTGCGGCAGAGGCATGCTTGTCAAGGTACTCGAGTGGAGATATTGACCTCCGTCCCGATTCAGGGCTTGGAGACCGCGTTGGTGGGGGCGAAGTGGCCTGGCGAGTATGGGCGAAACGGACGTGCTGGGCCTGAGGTTGAATGTGGCTAGATTTTTGAAATGGCTCCTGTTGAGCCGATGGTTTCTCCTCCCTCCTGGATGGTCGACCGGCTGGAGCTGTAATTAATTTAGTGTTTAAATGGGGCATATAACTAACAATATAAAGATTTACCTGAATGTAATGGGCGATGACTCGATCCTGCGGGCAATGGCTCCTGCTGACCCGACGATTTCTCCCTCCTGGATGGCTGACCCAAGGTAGCTGAAATGAATTTTGCGTTTAGATGGGGCATATAAGTGATGGTATATATAGGGATCCACCTGATGGCATCTGCTGGTGACGCATGTTAACATGTCGAGATCCACCAGGCAACGGCTCCTGCTGAGTTGATGGTTTCTCCCTCCTGGATTGCTGACCTGAGGGCGCTGGAGTCTGATGACTGCTCTGGACAAGGCGAGATCCAGAAGGCAAGGGCTCTTGCATGGCAAGAGCTGGATTGAAGTGCGAGATCAGATTGAGCATAAAAACAACAAAAATGAGGACTCACCGGTACCCGCCTGTTGCCTTTCCTCTCTTTTTCGTCTTTTCTCCATGAAACGCTCGTAATCGGGATGCAACTGCTGATTATCCTGTCCCAAATGCTGTATGGGTATGTGGCGCAAGACGTTTGGGTTGCCGATGTATCTTTTAAAGGTGTCATCTGCAAACTCATCCCAATCCTCTGCAGTGATAGGAGGACTGGTAGCGGTGGGGTTCTGATAGGCGGGGCATGATGCACTACATTGTTTGTGAACCTTCTGGCTTTTGACATGTGTAGAGTAAGTGCCGCCTGAGCTCCAAAGTATCCCAGACTCGGTCTTTGTGATGGCATGGGGGCAGGTGTGGGGGCACTTCTTGAATGTCATTTCAGAATGGCAGGAGGGGAGGACGTCTGATACGGTAACTTTAAAATCGCGTTTTTAATATGGTAACTGCATCAACTTTAGAAGTCCGGAGAAGTCGGTGGCAAAAATAGCACGCTTAAAGTCTAAATTTGGAGGTGGGTTGTATCAATTAATCGGCATAGGTGCTAGTGGAACGTAGCAGAGTTAACTACAGTGAGATTTAGGGTTTAGGGTTTAGGGTTTAGGGTTTAGGGTTTAGGGTTTAGGGTTTAGGGTTTAGGGTTTAGGGTTTAGGGTTTAGGGTTTAGGGTTTAGGGTTTAGGGTTTAGGGTTTAGGGTTTAGGGTTTAGGGTTTAGGGTTTAG
>WION01000632.1:0-27259 GCA_015039365.1 Amanita rubescens
TTCAATGAATTCACAATCCAAAGGATCTGTGCTTGACTAACAAGTCAATTGGTGATTGAAGTAGAGTTCTCAATGATACCCGTCAATAACAAACATTTGATGAGGGACTCCCATGAACAACAGCCTAGGTTTCAAGAATTGCCAGGTATCTTGCACCTGCTTCAGATATCAAGCAGGACAGATCTAAACAAAGGGCACTCACAAGAACTATGAAATCTATCATAATAAACTTACACTTCAGAACATGCTAAGCATAGCCTATCACATCTGACCATCATGCTTTAAACAACACTTGACTTGGTGATGTGGGGCCATCACTTCGTATGGCATGTCTGAGGCCCATTCAACTATATTTTATTGATATAAAGTACATCAGAAAAAACCATGTGAGAGACTCTCTGGGCAAGAGAGAAGGACCAGGTGAAGAGCTCTTATCCATGCAAATAGCAAGCAGCAGCACGGGATTCACCCAGCAATTGAAGCTAAGGTAAAGGTATCGCTTTTACCACTTTTACCTCCTTTTGACCATAAAAATTGGAAATGAAGTCTGCAAAATGTCACAAAAGCAGAAAAAGCCATGGCCCCCCTATTTTTGTCCCTTTTTAGGTGTCTAGAATAGGCTAAATGTGTGCAGACTGCACAAAAAAATTGCAAAAGTACTCAAAGTTGCAAAATTCACAAAGGGTGCAAAATGAACTGCACATTTTCCTGATGCATGCAGAGTGTTGGTTTTGCACAAGTTGATGTGGAATACTACTTGATCATGTTTGCCAAGTTGCAAGTTGGCATTTACCAATGCAGAAGTAAAACAAAGACAGCAATCTCAGCTCCTCAAAAATTGAGATTCTATATATTACAGCTAGAAATTTTCATTATAATTTGACATAGCTATATGTATTTTTTTAGAGAATGAGATACACATTGCATCATATACAATGAATATTATACATCGGTTTGTTTTTTTAGAAGGCTTCAGCCATTATTGGCAACTTAAAGTGTTACAAAAAAAACTCAGCACTAAAAAAACCAATTCCTCCTTTCAGTCGGCCTCAGAATTAGGCCCAGGAAGGTCATCACCAACAACATCACCAGCATCTGTTATCTCTTCATGAAGGATGTCCACCAGCACTTCTGGAGTCAGGAGTTGAGATGGCACCCCCTACTCCTCCCTGTTCACTTGTTATCTTGAACATTGACTTGGATTCATCACTGGCCAGTGGCCATTAGGTGCATAACCATACCCATGTCTCCACACTTGCCTGTCCAGACCTGGCAGCCAATGATAATGCAGGCCCAACAGCTTTGACCACATGCATTTAATCCATCCACCCCTTCTCATTGACTCTCACCATAGCACACTTGATACTTTTCATGCCATACACTTCCAAGGAACCCCAACTAACTCTTGTCAGGTTTATCACCAGAGAAGTTGTCTTCTCCCTCCTTGTCACTCCCCATCATTGTCCACCACAAACTCAAACAAATCATGGTAACAATGACTTAAAAACACAAGGATGTCCTGCTTGGGTTGCGGGATGATTTAGGTCCAACATCACTCAGTGTTTAAAGGGGGTGAACAGATCCTGGTCGATATCATCCTTGATTCCGGAGGTAACATCCTGTTCTTCATCCAAATCAAGTCCCAGTCATTCAGCATCCATCAGCTCATCCTTCACTGCATCCAATCCTCAATGCTGACATAGTATCTGGAACCAGGAATGACATCCTCTGGCTCATCACATGCTCCAAATAGCCTTCTTCACTACAATCACTTCTCTGCATGAACGGCTTGCCATCCTTGACCCTCTGATGGGTGATAGTAAGAATACTGGTCTCAGTTCTGGTGATAGCAGTGGTAGCAGCACTGCTTGTATAAGAATCAGAGAAGGGTTGAAAGTAAGATGAGGATGCAACCGGAAGAGATTATGAGGATTGGTGATCAAATCATGAAAGTTAAAAGGACAGGATTGAGACACGGGGTTGAAAGTAAGCAACCGGAAGAGATTATGAGGATTGGTGATCAAATCGTGAAAGTTAAAAGGACAGGATTGAGACGCAGGGTTGATGTCGAAGATGTCAAAGACGTCGAAGGAATTGAGATGGATGCATCCGAAGTGGACGAAAAAATCAGGAAGCGCGCTGGACGTGGATAGCAGCATTCCAATGCCACCATCCTGAGTCGTTATGGGAACGGTGAAAGATGGTGACGATAAGACTGATGAAGTTGTTGCCGCGGCCGCCGTGGCAGTCGCAGTCCAGGCGGGGTATAGCCTCCAATAATCGAAAGACGATGTCGATGTCGGTAGGCTAGTTTGAACAAATGGTTGAAGAGGCCCATCACCTAATTGGCGAGGCTCGCATATGTAACAGTTATGTTGACCGCAGCGGTACCCATCGTGGTAATAAATAGCAGGATAAGATGTCAGTTAAGTTCGTTTTACTTAATATCGTTTTGGCAGTGGATTACAAGGATGCAGATGATGGATATGGATTGAGTTGGTATGGGTATGGGTATAGTTGGGTATAATAATGTCGTTGTTAGAGGCTGACGAGTGCGAAAAGCATCTGATTCGGCTGCGTATGTATTGAAGCGTTAGTGTGTAACCTGGCGAGGCAACAATTTGGTTCACCACGCTAAAAGCACTGAGGTCATCCATAGCTGAGTCAAAGGCGAGTCCTGCAGCAATAGAAATAGAGCACCGTAGGATGGAGAGCATAAAGTGGCTGTCACTCCGGAACGTCGGGGGGAATTACCCACTCCTAGCGAAAGCTTCAGACGAGCGAGAAGCAAAAGTCCGCCGAGGAAATGAAGCGGTTGAAACTTGACGGAGGCTCTGGAACAAACGGTTGCGGCGGGGAAAGCGTTTGCTACTCTGAGAATTCTAGATGTCATGATCTAACTTGATATGGCCAGAGGGTTGACGATCTTGCCAGTCACGGTGCGCGGTGACAAAGCTGTTGCTTAGTCAGCCCCTACTTCAGGTTTCTCCGCTCATTGAGTCAATAACTGTACCATGTCAATCCTTGGCTCTTGGTTATGGGGCACTTCACAACTTGACTATGCCATAGGTGAGTACCAAGCAGCATGGATACACTCAGTGCTTACATTATCATCAGACAAGGCTACTTCAGACTTGCTGCCATCCGGTTCTGAGGACATCGCCCTAAATCTCGAAATATGCGACCAAATACGGTCCAAGTCAGTCTCCGCCAAAGAAGCTATGCGTGCGCTCAAACGCAGGTTGAACCACTCGAATCCCAATGTCCAGCTGTTAGCACTTAGCGTATGTTGTCGTCGACACTGCCTAGATCGGGGTCTGACCCTTGCACCAGCTGACTGACATATGCGTCAAGAACGGCGGTGACCAATTCTTGAATGAGATAGCCTCCCGGGAGTTCATGGACAACCTCGTCTCAATTTTAAACATCCAGAATCTCAATTCTGAAGTCAAGGCTACGATACTAAGGCACATCCAGAATTGGGGTGTCGCCTTTGAAGGGAAGCCAAGCCTAAGCTATTCCGTTCAAGTTTACAAGAATCTACAGCAAGAAAGTACGTCCACACTGTTTCGAACGCCTGCAATGGTTAACATTGAGATTCATAGATTGGAAGTTTCCCCCGAAGGATCCCTCCATCTCTAGCTCTGCGATGGTAGATACGCAGACTGCTCCTGAATGGATGGACTCAGACATATGTCTCCGATGTCGGACGCCATTTACGTTTACCAATAGAAAGCATCATTGTCGAAACTGTGGACAAGTCTTTGATCAACAGTGCTCTTCTAAGACGATGGCTCTACCTCATTTTGGTATTACACAAGAGGTCCGTGTTTGCGAAGGTTGTTATTCAAAGCTGACGAAGAAGGCGTTGAAAGCGTGAGTAGTCCATGCCCTTGAAGTCCATGCTACCTCATGCGATATTAGTGACCGTACCCATAAGCATACTGATTCTCGGACCCGCACCGCAAAGAACCTTGAAGATGATGAACTACAGCGTGCCATAAGACTATCCCTTCAGGAGGTGGGCGCATCTGGAGGTTATGGACGTCCCGGCTACGTCCCTGCCGTACCGTCCCCTTCACATTGGGGTTATTCGGAGCCTCCAATAGTTGATCGCTCTTCTTATTCGATGACGGCAGACGAGGATGATCCAGACCTCAAAGCCGCCATCGATGCCAGTCTACGAGAGGCTAATGCACCCAGGCCCAGCGCGCCTACTCCTCGTCCCGAAGACGACTCCTACTCCTATACTTATACGCGCTCGTCTTCTACTCCCACACCCTCTCAGCCACCGTTACCCAAGTTACCCAACTACGAGCTCGAACCTCTGGAATCGGATGCCATCCTAACCTTCAATCAGACAGTAGAGCAACTCGAAGCCCAAGGTGGACGGGACATCTCGCGATATCCAGGTATGAACGAACTTTACGATAAGGCGAATGGGCTCCGACCTAAGATGGCCCTCTGTCTTGATGATACTGGTCGGAAAGAACGTGAGTCCATGTCACCCTTTTCTTGAACCATCAAACTTAAATTCGCGAAGAAATGCTAGCAGATATGCACGAGAAACTGTCGCAAGCAGTGAAATTATACGACCAGCTACTGACGGAGCAGGTGATGCATCCACGCTGGCGTTCTCAACCTATGAATGCGTATCATACTCCAACCCCAGCCATGAATGGCGTCGCTCTACAGCCTCAATGGACAGGAAGCACTCAAGTTCATGTATCAGCAGAAGCCCCTCAGGCAACATGGCATCCGGCTCAACAGTCTCAACAGCAGCCCTCGTACTCTCCAGCCATGTCTGTCAAATCTCCCCTGCCCGTAACTAGCCCACTGCAACAGCCGTACCCTGAAGCCACGCCATATCAATATGCTGGACCGACTCCGACCCCGAATCAGCCTGTCAGTGCCCACCAACAAGTACCAATGCAGCACCATTCTACGTCTGGGCCCATCGCAGCCTCCGTGAGATCACCACCACCATCCGCAGTTGGACCCTATGACCTGACTGCGCCTATCAACTCGCCTTTCTCGTCGCATCTATCTCGGGCTCATACAGTCTCGTCAACATATAGTCCTGTTTCCACTTCCACGCAACATTCGCGTAGTAATACAATTTCACATACTGTTGGCCGTGCACAAATCCAGCAGCAACAGCACTTCCGGAACCAGTCTGTGCCTCAACATCCTCACATCACTTCTCCATCGGCTCCAGCCGCACCTGTAGCACCTGCGCTACCCCATTTCCCCTCGGCGCCGACAGCTTTGCCTCAAACGCTCCCAACATATAGTTCGTCGATACCTGCGAGTGTTGCCCAGAGGGAGGAACGGAAGGAATCATTATTAATTGAGTTGTAATTTCGTAATCAATAGGACGTCCACCAGCTTTCGCTTGATGACTTAATACAAGATGTACATTTTCAAAAATCCGGTTTCCTTGAGTGAACGATTTCCCTTGTAATCTCAAATTGTTACCCTGCACGAGCCTCGCTATATATATATATATCTATAATTCTCAAGTCGCTTTATAGACGTCTGACATCCTCGCCACAAGCTCCTCCAACTTGTCTGCCCTCGCCAACATTAGCCGACCCCTAGTATCAAGCCCAAAAGCGTCCCTTTCTCTAGGCTCTTCCGGCGCCTTATCAAACACGTAATCCATGGCGCATTCAGCTGCCTGCATAATCAAAAGATCTTCCGGGTGAAACGGATAAATCCCATCTTCCGGCCGCCTCTTCAACAAATCATACTCGTCCCCGACCTCAAACTCTGGGCCCGCCTTGACCTTTTTCGATTTTTTATACTTGACATTGGTTTGCCGGGTAGGCGCCGAATTGGCCAACGCCGACTCTTCCCCGTCCGAAAGATGGTATGTTCGGGAAAGGAAGAGGAGATGGGAAAATTTATACGGTTTGCCCTGTTTCACCGTAAGTAAGGATAGACACGTGGAGATAAGTGCGTGAAAGACGGACGGCGCTTAGAGCGTTACGCAGCTCGTCAAGAAGCATTTTGTACATGGGAGGGATAATTTGGACAGGCATATTGACGAGACGTTCGCAAATGATGAGGCCTACGTGATTTTCAGCTGTGGAGAAGATGGTCTGAAGAGCTGAGTGCATGGCTGGTTGCGCCTGTGCGGATTTTGAGAGGAAATAGGCAGCCAGGGATCTAATGGCAGGGCGCTCCTACAAGTGACCATTGTAAGTATTCATGTAAAGTGGATGACTTTAGGCGTCAACAGTCAGCGACACATACGTGGTGCTCGTGCATGTTAATCACGGTAAGGATAGCGTACGGGTCACTCTCCGTTCCGTCCGTCTTGATCGTTGTACCAAGAGGTTGGGATAATATCAGCTCCGTCAAGTCATTCAGATCGAATGCTTCTGCATCACGATGGAATAATTGAACAAGCAGCCGTTTTGTCGCTTGAAAATCGACACTTGGATTCAGGTCATAAAAATCAAAATCTATGTTGATATGGCTCTACTAAGTTAACCAGTCAATCCAGGTGTTTTATTTCTTAACATGGACGTACGACATCTGAGGACCCGTCCTCACTGCCCGACTCGGCATGAGCGTCTTGTTTTCGTTTGGACATTTGGCAGACAGAATTTGAGGATTTGATTATATAATTCTAAGTTTGGGGTGACCAAACAATAGATGTATTTATATCCAGTCATGTGCTTTTCCCCTTTCATTATCCAACCACCACGCTACACACGCTGCCAGACTCCTACCCAGTCCCAACGGAGCGGCTGAAATTAGTCAGCTTATCGCTCCAGAGGGACTGGCACTAAACATATGTCAACAAACGCGTAGAGACGTTACTGGCCGTGACATGTACATTATGTAAATTGGGAACGATTCGGACTTTGAAAATTCATCGCGTGTAGCCCGCGCCGTTGCGCGCTTCGTCCATGGCATAGCTCCCCCTCAAGTACAACACCCCGGCCTGATACTAGGTGAGTGTATTTACAAACTATATGTCTATTAACACCATCTCATGTGTTTTTCAATGAATTCCAGGTCTTTTCTCATGCCTGGCACGGCTACGCTATCACAGGCACTGGAGCTTCCTTTGCTTGACGAAATTCGGTCCCGGACTCTCGAAAAATTTGGGAAACGACCATGCCTGTGGCAGATGCATATCTGCGAAGCGGTTCTACGTGGAGACCGGGATGTCATATCAATTGCTGGCACTGGCATGGGCAAAACCTTGACATTCTGGATGCCTCTTCTATTCCGACCTCATGGCATTCAGCTCGTTATCACTCCCCTCAATATTCTAGGACAGCAGAATGTTCAAACCTTGGAGCAAGCAAATATCAAAGCAATTTTCATATCAGCTAAAACGGCGACGGAGTGTAATTTTCAGGTACGTTATCATGCTCTTGCATTACTGAAAACTTAATGATAGTTATATTAGGATATTGCTTCCTTCCGGTATAGGGTCATTGTCGTCAACCCGGAGGAGCTGATGCGGCCAGGTGGCGGGTTTGAAAAACTTATGCAAGACAAACTTTTCAATGACCGGCTCATCAGCATCATCGTTGACGAAGCTCATTGTATATCTCAATGGGGATCGTTCCGTTCGGAGTATCGACAGATCGGGCGCCTTCGATACATCCAACGCAAACAATGTCCCATGCTTGTTACATCGGCTACGCTATCACCAACTGTTATCAAAGATATCAAGCAAATGTTAAAGTTACGAGAAGAAAACCTCGTTTTCTCACAGTGTTCTATTGACCGACCCAACATTCGTCTTGCCGTCCAACAAATCATCAACCCACTTAAAAGTTTTCTCGACCTCAAGTTTTTACTATGTGACTGGAAAATTGGTGATCCGCCACCCCCCAAATTTCTCGTTTTCTTCGATGATATCAATGAATCAGTCCAAGCTGCTTTTGCGTTACGAAAACTACTTCCCAAGGAACAACAATGCCGAGTGAAATGGTTCAACTCGGAAATGTCAGATGCGTTTAAAGAGGCTGAGGCTGCGAGACTCGCAACTGGTGAAACGTGGGGTCTTTTGACAACTGACTCGTTCGGTATGGTAAGTTGCTTATTTTTCGCATTGAGATAAGTCCTAAAAGCTTCACAAGGGGATGGATATACCCGACATCATGATCGTGGTGCAATGGCGCGCAACAAAACCGTTTAGCTGCTTCTTGAAGTCATTGAAATATTTAGGCCCATGCATGATAAGGTCCCGCATACAGAGGTAAGATATAAATTTTTCTCGTCGAGTTAGAGACTGATCGTCTTCCAGCGTTTCTCGATGTAGCTTCAACAAGTCAACATAAGTCCTTTCTGCCTTCGAGATATTGACATTGTCAGGATTAAGCCTCGAGTTTTGCCATAGTTCTTGGGAGCATTTCAAGTCGTCTTTAGTAACGCCGTGTTGGAGGGGGAAGATCAGTCCAGAGGTGAGATGCTTCAGATTCTCGGTTGTCTTCTCAATGAGAGGAACATTTGGCTTTAGATTAACATCAAAGTTATCGTACGCATATGCAGCGCACATCGTCCGACCCAGTTCCAGCATCTTTTGTCGGGAATTGATAGAAAGTGACCGAACCATAGAATGGATAGCGCTCATGGAAATTGAGATCCCAATATGTGCGAGCATCTCGATGACCTTCTCTGGTGCTCGACAAGAATGCAAAAAGAACCCCAAAACACTTTGGAATGTATTTGCCTTTTGACTTGAACTCTGCATCATGATACTGACGATGACAGTTTTCTTCTAGAAGAAGCTGGAGCAAATGTCAATTTGCAATGAACATCTCATGCTCACAATGCGAAGCAAGTCCTCCCGTGAGTATCGTGATTTCTTAGCCTGTTCTGGACTTGCAGTGACGTTTCCTTCCAGTAATATTTCATCATTATTGTCGCTCTCGTCATTGCCAAGATCCATATCATGTTCGCCATCATCACCTACAACGGTCGGCTGGCGCTTTCTTCTACGAGCATCAAGGAGCACATCCAGTAGCGACCAAAGCATTGGCGCATTTTCGGCAATGTCCATGGCCAGATTATCCATTTCAAAGTCATCAACATCATCAGGAACAGCCGTACGAGCGCTGAAATGCCAGCCGCTTGTCGGCTTTACAAGATATCTCATTTCTTGCGCATATATCGGCCAAAGCGCTTCAGAGGCAGCTTTCCGAGCTTCAATAGGTACCCAGTGCTTGAATAAGCCAGAGATTATGTTGCCAGAGTGTAGCAACAGGTCATGTAAGTGTAGACTCTTCTTGAAGCGCCGTTCTGTTAACAGAGAAATGACCAGGCTTCCAATCGACGCATTGCAGTTCCTCAAGGCATTGAAAACTGGTGTAAAGTCTCTTTGAAGGAGGGGATCATCATTCATGATGTCGGGCATAGTAGCAAGAGAGAAGTAGATGTGTATACAACGACGACACATAACCCACTCTCCTCGTATGCATAACTTCGAGCCGCTCCTGCCGAGCCAAATTTTTTCATTCCCCGCCCTGCCGAGCATGTTATCTAATCGAGTGTGACAGAAAGGTCCAACCCCGCATTTGTTGACATATGTTTAGCGCCAGTCCCTCTGGAGCGAATAGCTTACATAACATCGTCAAGCTCGCTCCGTTGGGACTGGGTAGGAGTCTGACACGCTGCCGTCTCTCAGAAGTACATCGCCTAGACAACCATTACATAAATGGAAGGATTAAACGTTCAAGATCAAATACGCGCGCTTCAAAGTGAGATTGCGAACCTTAGAGTAAGTGTATTTCAGAATCAAAAAAAATCACTGAATAACTTTTGCTTTAATAACAAAGCTTAACATGGTCGGGCATCACCAACTGATTCAAAACAAAGTTGACCAGCTTCAAAACGAAATTGACGAGGTAAGTCACATTTTGCAACCGAATGGCGAACCCATCCTATGTAATATATATAGATGAAACCAATCGTCGTTCGCCTGTATCGGCGAATGATTGTAAATGATGCGCGTCAAGATTTACGGGAAGAACAAATATATCAGCCGGTTTCAGGGCAGCTGGGACTCGCTCTTATGCCGGATCCAACAGACCGGGACGCGAAGGACCTATCCGTTCTAGCCCTAAAGATGATCCTAGAACGAAAGGATGAAGTTCGGTCTCGAGGTAACGACGAAGCGCACCCCGGCACAGAAGGCAGCGTCTTTCATATCCAATGTTGATAATCTGTCTGACGAGGTCCGGCGTTGCCTGGGCTTCATCTACGAATATGCATACGGCAGTCCCCCGACCATTCCTGGAGGATCAATGCCTTGACTTCGTATGGCACGGCGGCTACGCAATTGATATCAACCTGACATTTTAGCCTATACCCAACACATTCTCTCAAGCATGGCACATACTATACACATACTATATACATATATATTCCATGTTGTAATTGATTTGTACTTATATTCAGGACAAGGGTCGCAATACAAACTAATAACTGAGGGCTATTTGGCATGATTTACTGTCACGCTGTTCTTGTCCAAGTGCTTGGTCTGTGTATGATATATGAACACTCACTGACGTCGGGACATCCTCAGCAACAACTAGAACCTAAGACATAAGCAATTTGGTTGTTGTTCTAACATTTCCTTCTGCTCTTTTTGCTCCAATTCAATTCAGCATATATTCAGGACAAGGGTCGTAATACAGGTATCATAGGCAATAACTAGTCTCTGGCACTACTTCGAGACCGTGTTGATGTATTCTTGAACATTATTGTTGACCACTCCCCATTGGGCTATAACTTGTGGTTTAACGATCTCCAAAATGGTTGGACCAGTCTGACCGTTCAGGACAGTGTAGAACGCGTCCAGTTTCGTTAGGGCGGTGGCAATGTCCGACCAAATTAGAGACACTTTAGAAAGATTCTGAGCGATTTCTTGCATGGGCGTCAAAAGACTGTAATCGAACATGTCAGCATATCGCCCATATCCCGCAGACGTGAAGTGCTTACGCCTCAAGCTTGGCTTTGGTGTCCTGAGCGTTCCGAACGGCTGCCTTCAGATCATTGATTGACTCAGTAATCTAAAGGAGTTGTAAGCGTCGACAACTTGATGAATTGGTCTAGTCTAACCTTGTGCGCCTCGATAGCTTGCTGCACGGCTATTCCACCAAGAGCACCTACGAATATTGGTCAGCTATCAGCTCGAGCTCTGTATCTACAGGTACGTACCTCCGATAGCCAGGGCGGCCAACATGCCGACCCCAGGAAGAAAGACAGCGGCAGTGAAGGCAAGGAAGGCGCCGAAGGCCGCAAGGATTGCATACATAGTCATTTTCTTTTGCTGTTCGGTAAGGTCGTTAATGCTCTGCTGCCATTTATCGATATTATCATCACACTCGTTGATCTTCATCCTGACGAGGTTGATTGCATTGTCCCAGTCGTTCTTCACCTCGGTGCTATTACGTAGATCAAACGTGAGAAAAATCTCCGACTGTAACGCGAGGTTACTCACGATCGCCTGGAAAGCGCGGCAGCGGCCTCGAGGTATCCAGACACCAAGGGCGTGTTAGTAGCGAGGTAGGTGGACAGCGGAATATCTCCAGCCAAAACATTGGCCTGGTCGTCGCGCTTCACGTACGGCAAAAGGGTTTCCTGAAGTACGGCGTATGCCGCGAGATCTCGCGCGACTGGTAGCGTATCTAGTTGCAGCTTGAGGTACTTCTCGCGATAGTAGTTCATAACGATGTATAAATTCGAATCAGAGCCATCGATCGGACTTGTACACAAGATCTGGTCGAGATATGCCGTCTGAAGGAGATTCTAGAAGAGATAATGGCATAAGGTGCGTTCTTTGATCGTGGATATTCAATACTCACGTTGAACTGGTCAATGATTTTTCCAGTGCTGTCAGCTAGTTCCTCAAGTTTCTCCTGAGTATCCGAGGGCGGGCTGTAAAACCAGGATTCAGCACTAAGCGTAAATGATAAAAACATTTAAAATACCCGATCACTGCCTCGACAATTTTTTCATCGTCGTTCAACTTCCTGTTGAGTACTGAGATAACCATGACAAACACAGACACCCGACAGTACTTACCGGGCCTTTCTAGACCTCGATTTTGTATCCGTAGACGAGACCACAGCGCTACTGCCAAGAGCAGAAACCATTTTGTGGAGGCGAATCTCATGTTTAGTGATGGGAACTTTCCGATTTGTGTTGAATTGGGTAGATCTAACCGCGTGCATTGACCAAGCGCTGGTTGTCTGCGTAAGAGCGTCGGCGTATTCTTTGGCATCAGCGGACACTTTCACCCAAGCGCTCTTGATTTGATTAGATATCACCGGAGGAACCATGTCTATCACTCCCATGACAGCCTCCTGGCGAGCCGCAACGTCATCCCAAACGTTAAGAAGATCTTGGGAATTCGTGATGACGACGGTAAGGCCTTTGCTAAGAGCAACGAATTTGGTCTTGAGCGAGCTGATCTGTTGGCGGAGGGCTCGGAGGCCGCTCAAGATCTGCTCTAGACGACGACGATCTTCGAACAGGCTCTTAAATGATCCAAATATGCTGCTGACTGTGACGCCGAGAAGGGCGGCGACTTGGACATCAGATTCTTCTGGACTCGAAGAAAGACTGTAAAGGGTCTGTCGTTTACGAAATAAACACATTGCCGATTATAATATCGGTGGGTTCACCTTGAGCACATCCCACAGAGTAGTAATGATGTTCCTCTCAGCAAGAGCTTCGCTCTGTCCCTGAATTTGCAAATCCAGATCATCAAGCTTTCCCTGGAGATCTGTGATGCGTTTATTGATAGCATCAACGTATTCAGAAAACTGTGCAATAATTCTTCAGTGAAGTAATGCGTAATTAAAATAGTACCAACCGAAGAGAAGAATCGTTGATTGGTCTCAGAATCCGCCCTAGCCTGATTCGCGTAGCCCTTTGCAACCGGTTGCATCGTTAATACAAAGATCTGGACTGTGAAGGAGTCCAAGAGAGTGCTGAGCGCTGCGTCATAACTAATAACCTTGCGTGCAAGATCAACATTGATGTTGGTCAAGTCGGAGAGTCGACTGTTGCCGCTAGCAACTAGAGCGAACAAGTTAGTAGTGCTGTCCGGGACATCGCCAAGGGTTATAGTGTCGAGGTGCGGGAAAACTAGCAGTTCGTGAAGTGCCTTGCGAGCAGCCAGGTAGTCTGGAGTAAACCTGCTCAAAGAGCCGAGCTGGGTACCAGGACCAAGAGCTGCGAGGAGATGAGAGGACATATTTCGCGAGATGTGTTGTGGGACGCAATTGAGACCAGAATCTTGTTTAAATATTGCAATGCCCTTGCCGGGGGTATTTTCAATCCGACATTGCCATATGTCGGTCTCACGGAACCACCTCCTTGACAGGCATAGGGAAAGGCACGAATGGGGTGTAGAGCTCGATCGGGTCTCAGACGGCGTTGTATTTCAGATCGCGACTTCATTCAAAAATACTAAGGCAAAGTTAAAAGACAGGCAGGGACTATATGCGGTCGGTGCTACTTACAAGGAAGCCTCAGATGACATAGTTAAATCTGTTTTAAAGTTAATGGCGGCCAAGGGTGCTGTTAGTGTCATCGTGCTAGACGCATCTCCTCGGAATACTCAAGTATCTCCAAGTTCGTCAGCGATATGATATCCAAGCTCCAAAAATAGACTCCCTGACTTGGTGCGGTTGCAAAGCCTGACATTCGAACAGTGTGATGAAGCGTTGGATGACGTGATTATTGGTAGAAAATCGGATGCCTGCTGAATGACATCAAGTCATTTATGTTTGGCGTTGCAGATCAGAGGTATGTTTGTGAATATGACATAGATAAGCTCAGAAAACTGCTTGTAACCACTGCTGGTGATGAGGAAGGGACTTACAATAAGAGTGTACGATGATAACGCACAGATAGAGCAGACTCGTACAACGATTGGCCGAAGGCCTGATGTGGAAAGGAACTGCGGCCGGCGTTCCAATATTTCAGTCTTTGTCTCCGGGGAACGTGTTCGCCCGACGCCCGCAGGGAATCGGAATGCGGATCGCAGAAGTCAGTTGAGCAGGTCAGTTGAACAAGTAGCTTGAACGATTGGGTTTAATGCTTGACATGGTGAGCGATAGGATTAGATTAAAGCTTGACATGGTGAACGATAGGTATCATAACTGACAAGTCGACCGCTGGAGACCGTAAGGGAATCGCTGGAAAGAACGAATTGCCGAGATGATTGCCAACCGTTTTATTTTTAGAGCACCGACGCGTTTGCTCAGGTGACCCCGCACTTCTCCGTAAACTTAGCCTTCAGAGCTTCATTGTCTTATGCTTCAACGCTTCTGACTAGAATCGAAGGTCTGCGGCGAATGAAGCAGGTAGGAAGCATCATATACGTCTCACACGTTTGATGAACTGTCGCTGAAGGTATGTTTCAGCAAACATAGCTCCATGTCTGACTATAATCGAACATGTGCGTTCCAAAGTACTATGATAGCGCCAGCGACAAACCTAACTTTATTCCCACTGGAAGATGCGTGACCCGGGACTGGTGCCTCTTACAGTTTTGGGGTGGTCGCACTACAAAGCATTTCACGTGTAACACGCAAAATGCGATAGACTGCATCGGATACACGCAAGGAACAGTAATCTTAAAAAAAATCACGATAACGCTTAACCCGTAATCTCAGGATCGTATCCGCATGCAGTATAAAAGGACCCAGTCCTAGACTATTCCCACCCATCGTCTCCTCACTGAAATGGCTACCTTCGATTATTCCTCTTTCCTTCCAGGAGAACTCGAGCCTGCTTTGCAAGCATTGACCAAGGTTTACAAGCGTAACACAAATCGCCTCACCGATGCATTTTTTCAGACTCCCTTACCAGGTGTCCACACGTCAGCACGTACGTATCCAATCAATACGGTGCTTCACACTGATCCAATTTATTTCTTAGCGGACATCATCGGTGCGAAAGACCTAGGCTTCAAAGTTGCCTTGCGCTCTGTGCCTTCTGTTCGTGATGTGGTAGCATATACTGAACTCATTGCCACTTTCGTTCCCGTGATTACGGACCGTGATACCCTTGTCACCATCTTACTGCCCAATGCTTCTTCATGGAAAATCTTGGAGACATCTGACCTCTCTGACATAAACGAGGTCTGTCACCCTATCCAGACTCAAAACAGCGCTTATTTTCCCATCAGGAATATAGGCAAAAGTTTATTGATTACCTGCCTATTTTAGATCCGATGATCGACGGTTTGAACAATTTCCTGACAGAACTGAAGAACATCGACAAGGCCCACCCCCCTCCTTGGTTCAAGCAGACGTTATTTGATACCCTTATTCCCATTCTGTCCTTCGCAAGCTTCCGTCCTGGTATTCAAGGCCAATCTATATTAGCGGGTATTCTTGGATTATCTCTTACCATGGTGAACACACCGCTGAACAAGCTCCTTTTCCCGTTCTTCCCTATCCCTCCCGACCCGAAGGTTGTGATCGCAGAAGCCGTTCAGAAAAACTGTGTAGATGCCATCACAAAATACGGGCAGGTCATTCGTGATCTCATTCCCCTTTTTGAACCGTTCGAAGTTGCATGCATTACCGTTTCACAAGAGCAAGCTGCCGTTGCTCCACGCATCAAGGATAATGCTCCCGGACCCGTGCCGACCACCGCTAACCAGTGCACGGCAGCCTGGAATGACGTTCAGAATGCCGGAAATGGTTTCATCAACTACGTTGCCGGAGGTTCTGCTGCTAACGCAGCGTCGACCGAGAAGTCCTTTCGTTTGAAATCGTTTGCTGCGCAAGCGGATTCAATATCTCCTGGAGACGTCACCAGAGCTTTTGGACCTCCATCGTATGCGTCTACGGCGCTCCCGGAAATGAGCGCTACGACAGGTCAAATCGTTGCTAACTTTAACAAAATACTGACGCAACCTTTCATTGAGTAAGTATAATATTTCCTTGTATATTAACAACCTAACGTCGAATCCCTTTACTAGCCAATTAAAGGTTACTGACAAGGATGGCGACGAGATTGCCATCTCTACTGTTATGCTAACATGCAAGAAGAAGTATGAAACACTTCAAGGCGTGACCGTCGACATTGTGAGGGAGCTCGATGCGTATGCGTTACTGCAAAAGGTTTCAACACAGCCCACATCCTTCGTACTTTTTCTAACCCAATCTTTCGACAGCTCGTCTTACCCGCAGTTGATAAACCAGAAGGATTGACGCTGCAAGATTTTTTGACCACTAACCTTCCTCTTGTCATGGTTCGTTGCTTATTGGCCTTTTCAAGGAGCCAGATCAATATTTTGTTTATAGAAATATGGAAAGGATGCGAAGAAAATAGCAGCCGACACTCAAGCATTACTGGTTGATTTTGAAGGATGGTTAGATGTTCTCATTAAAAATCTTGAAGAAGTGGGTGATTCCTCGCGTTACGGGAGTGTAGTTGAAATATTGTCTACCAGATCAACAAATCCATTGCCGAAAACAAAGCGGCTCTCGACGAAGCTCAAAGAGAATACGATTCGGCCAAAGCGAGCGCCATTCTAGAAGGGATCCTTGGACTTGTCTTCACCGCTGTTGCGATTGCTTCATTGGTTGCTGGTCAAGGAGAGCTCGCAGTTGAAATGGGCATTGAAGCGGGGAAAAACTTTATTGAGATGATTCGTGATGCGGTAACCGCAGGAAAACTTGCCGTGTATGTATTCACATGCCGCCACCATTCTACCTATGCTGATGCATTTTTACTCTGCAGCGTCATCGGCCGCCTCAAGAATGTCATAGCGACATCAGAGAGAACTCGCGACCAGTTGAAGGTGATCATCCCACTGTTCACCACCATCATCGACCTTATGGGCGTCATCCACGTTGTATGGGAAACAATTTCCGGAGACCTGAATAATGTTCAGGAGAATTATGAGTTGTGGTGAGTAAATGTACTGCATATTGATCGGCATTTCACAAACAAATATAATAGGAACAACCCACATTATTTCACTCCAGCATCGCTCAAGGCTGCTCTGGACAACTGGGAGGATGTCATCGTACAGTGCGAGATATATATCTCGATTGTGGCCGGTGGCAACACCTCAGTTGTGAAAGAATTCAAAGCAACAGCGCACCCGCATCCGCACCCGCACTCGCACCCGCACTCGCATCCGCACCCGCAAACGAAACTGAACGCACAACCACCGGCAAATGAAGAGCCACCTCCACCATACGAAATTGCCGTCCTTCCCGGCCACCATGCTATTCTTGGTCAGGAGATAAGCATAGAACACCGAGTAGGCATGTTCAAGGCCTTAGCGCAATCCGATGACGTCAATCGGCTAATCGTAGCGCTTTCTCCCGCCGACGTTGTCATCGGAGTGAATCGGTCTCAGCTTACTGATGCTGCTAACAGTTATCAATGGATAGCAAACAACATCAGGTATCGTCGCCCCTCTCAGTAATTGCAAAATATCGGCTAAAACATGATGTTTAAAGGAACTTGTACAGCGATTCTACCGATGAAGCAGAAAACCTTGTTATTACTATCAATACACGTTTGATTCCATCCTTGAACACAGCTGTCGAGTTCTACATCAAGTTCGCGGCAGGTGAGGAGGACCCGTTCTCCGGCGGAACGTCGAAGGAGGCCATGGAGGCCCTTATTCGTGAACGCTCGACTCAATTAAGCAGGGGAACTGAACTTACAGCCTCTGCGGAGACTGTCTTTATCAAGTTCAGAAGTGATGCGCAAGCGTCGCTGAACACTGTAAGTATACTAAATTCGATGCAGTCATTAGCTAAACACAATTCAACAGCTTGCTCGCCACTTGGCCGAATTGGACCAGCAGCTGTCGTCCAAGGAAGCTACACTGCGCGACTTGGAAGCAGATTACGCCAAGTGGAGCTGGGTTATCGTACGTTCACACTTTCGACACAATTCCTCCCATAAACCCACGTTTCTCTTGACAGTATTGGCCAATCCCACCTGGTGTCGGTGAGTCGATGTCACCTGGAATGATTAGGCACATCCTGAACAAATTTCTTTAGGTCAAATCATCTATCTGATCATAAATTCCATTAAGAGTGCGACAGAAGACATCAATAGACTCCGAAACGACATAAACAGGCTGCGCCAAGCTCAATCACAGGTTTCGAACGTGCAACAGGTTTCGGACAGTGTTGGTCAGATGACGAGCACGATGAGCCAAAGTTGGTCCAAGTTGACAACCAAGACGGAAGAGTTGAGCACACTGGTGAAGGCGGTGGACATTACACCCGCAGTTGCGCAGGCCATCCTTCCTGTTGTGCGAGCGAAGTGGCAAGCATTGTCGGCTGAGTTGGGTCGTTGGTAAAGGTGCACTTCGTAGTGAAGCAGTTGGAAAGTGCCGTGTTACACTGAATATGTACTTCTGATGTCCCATATCGTCATACCTTGTGAATGAAAATGATTCCAAAAGTGTTGGGCTAAGTCATGGTTGACGATCCTATACAGTCAGGGTACAAGCAAGCTCTAAGAGCCTATCATACCTTCGGCCCAATTCATCGGATGAAGCACTTGTATGGCACGTTCTCGCCAACGTCGATTTAGTCATCCACGGGACGATAAGGACTAGCCTGTTGCAAAGCCCGAAATGAATGGTCTCTTTGCATCACGATGGCCTGAATGTGATCTTGGCGAGCGAGATGGTACAATGTCTCATTGGTAGATGAGCGAAACTCTTGTTAGTGCTCCAGATTTGATCGTTACCCCAAAGTCGATTCTTTGGACGATGGACACTCGAATGAAAACTTCAATGCGAAGCGCTCCATCAGACGAGTTTCGAATGACGCAGACTTCGAAATCCTGGGGTAACAGACGGCGGCGATGACGTCTGCACGCACCTCCTTGGTCCCGATCGGTATGGCGGCGGTGTAATTCGCAGAGGAGATAAAACGGTAAGTTTATCTTTTAGTTCTGGAGAAAGATGGATTCGAGCCTGTCACTGATCGTTCGCTCCTTCACCTCCCGAGGCGAATGTTGATACGTTGATCAACGAAGATCTTTACCAGGGTTCGCGACCTGGGCGAACCGGACCAGCGGCTCCTGATATGTGCTTCTGATGTCCCCATATATTGTTATCACGAGTTGTGAAATGATCTTCATGTTTTCATGCGATGGCGATGTGAATTCAAACTCCGACCATCGAGCCCTCCTATGATGAACGACTTACATTCCAACGCAGCCTTTACTCCTTCCAATCCGCTTTACGACGTCGCACTTCCACAATATTTGAGGTTTGGCATGTGATGCCGATGCTAACTGCTGCGACCCCGATAACTATCTCTTGAACCCTTCCAACCATCGCATATTGCTAACCTCTTCGCCAAGAACGAGGAAAGATCGATGGTGGCTTAAACAAATAGTTGAGGATGAGGATGAGGATGCGGTGTATGTGATGGTGCCATTGATCGCGAGAAGAATTTGTTGTTATGTACATCGTTCGTATATTCCGCTTGATTAATTCGCCTGCTTACAATTTATAGGTTATTCCTGCAAAGGACTGACATCACTCTCAAGCGACTTCGAGAAACTTCCCTCATTTGCGGGAACATACCTCGTCTATGCTTCAAAGCGGCAGTATCTCCTACTAATCTTCGCCAAGCCGAAGAAAGGATCAGGAAGGTGATTAACGACATCAAGGACTTGTTTAATGCTGTCTTCAATATGCAAGATGGTGACGTGGGTCAAATAACCCATCGTGCATTCCAAGTGCGCCCGGCGTCGTCCGAGAATCGGTCTTACGAGAACTTTTTGGTAGAGCCGGTTTCGACCTGGGCTTTATCACAGATGTTGGACAAGCTGCGCATGGACGAAGCATACAAGTTCTACTGTAACATTAAAGGGTCCTCCGCGGAAAGATTTTTGAAACTTATCTTCACCGATTCCTGAAAGCCGAGTCCCGGACCTTCACTATCAAGTCCCTCGATAACCACGCCGCTACTTTTCAAATTGACTTCACTCTCAACACAAACAATCACCTCAGTTTCACAGACGTGGACGATTTGTCAAAAGAATTAGTATTGGCCGTCAAGAGCCATACATCACGCTATCTCTCGTCTTTCCATCCTTCGATTCTTTCCTGTACCAACCCGAAATCTCTTATCGCTTTGCAAGTGACTACTGCTGCCGACCATGATATAAAGACGAAAGGTTTGCAGAAGGTTCAAAGTTCACTTCGAAACCCCGACCTGAAATATCTTCGACCGGCAATTGGCAAAAAAAGAGATGATTTTTCTTTTTATTGTCCCAGACACTTTGGAGAAGACTTTTGGAACGCAGAAAATCAAGGGTACAAAGAAAGAGGTCGAACGTTGGGATAAGAAGACTACTCAGTACGTTCTTGGTTTACCAGAAGACAAATGAAACGCAGCCATGATACCATTGTAACGATTGTAACAAGTATTCAGTATCAATTACATAATAGAACTTCAAGGTCAAGGAAAGATAGCATCATGAATCATGATGTAGACTGCGTAAATGTTATTAAAGCCCCTGCAAGTCGCAGGCGGCGCTTCCCGCCGAGTGTGAGAGAGAAGTGACTTTTCAGTAAAAGGTGACCAAATTCGTCATTGAGACACGTCAATGGCCATCTCGGATCAACGCCCCAGAGGCCAGAGTATAGGATGGACGCTGGGCTAATAGTAGGTAAGTTGTTTACGTCCTTAGGTACAGCTGAGCGATACCCTCCCGCGACCAGCTGTACACGTTACGACTCGCTCAATCCAACACCGCCGCACCTTGTAACGAGTTAAAGTCATCACAGTCCTAAGCAGTGCAGCAGGTATGTGCTTATCTCCAAGTGCTATCATGTTTACATGTTACGTCCAGTGACCTCGACTACAGGGGTTTCAACCTTCGACAGGTGCAGATACTTGCGGGCAAGCTTCCCGGGCCATATCCCGTCCGCATTGATGTAAGACAGCTGCCCAACTTCGTGGTCACCAATTTACGGAAGCCGAGAAGGACATGGTCTACAGATCCATCATGATTACCATTTTCGGCACAGTGTTAGGGGGTCTTGGAACTGCGTGACAGAAATGAGCAATAATATTTGTTTCGGCTTGTCGGCTTGCCGAGCCGAGTTCTGCAACTTCTGGACAACAATTACATAATTAGATATTTCAACCTAGTATACATAATACATTGTACTCATCAGCGATTTTCCCTTTGGACCCTTTCGTCACTTTTGAAAGGGACAAAAGGGCCAAAGGGGTAATTTACTCGAAGGGAAGGTCTTTTTTACTTTTAAAAGTTATTTTTGCACTTTCACAACTTTTCAAAGTGGTCAAAGACTCAAAGGGTTTAAAGTATGATAACAATGTCTATTCTCAACTACGATTCTACGAATGGACATTACAGGCCAGATGTATCATATATGGGGATGTAAGAAGCGGAATGACACCGGATGCACTCAACATTGTACGGGATCCATGTCAATGAGGTCCAGAAACGAGGATGTGAGAAGTGGGATGGTGCGGGATGCGCTCAGTGTCGTGCAGATTCCACGGGGTGTATACCTCCTCGATCTGAAAGAGGGCCGAAGAGCGCCAGACCCAAGCATACGAGTGGTTACGCAAATGGCATGGCTGGGCAATCATCCTGAGTGCAGCAGGAGGTGAAATCCTTCTCACCGTGTCACGTAATGAACGAAGTCGCACGAGACACGCACGAAAGCGATATGAGAATATAAGCGCGGTCGCTTGTGGCAGTTGGCATGGAAACTTCGAGAGAGATGGTGAGCTTGGTGGTGTACAGGTTAGGCATAATGCAGGAGAGTGTAAGCACGACAGCAAACAGAGTAGGTATTAGACGTACCATGCAGCGGTTGGGCAAGTATGGTGGGAGGTGAAGGCATCTGACCCACCGAAAAACTCATACACTCACCTTCGCTGCTACTTTGAGGGTGCTACAGCTAACAGTGGGGAAGGGCAAGCTACTAATAAATGGCCATTAGCATATGTG
Source organism: Amanita rubescens (assembly GCA_015039365.1). Lineage (NCBI taxonomy): Eukaryota > Fungi > Basidiomycota > Agaricomycetes > Agaricales > Amanitaceae > Amanita > Amanita rubescens. Next base: position 21,979 of record WION01000632.1, read on the forward strand.
CATATAGTCGCCAAATACATTGTCGTCGGCAGTAACAATCTTCCGTAACACGCGAAGACACCACTAAGCAAGCATGAAGCCGTCAGTCAACAATCCAATGAAATCGACAATGGACGATTGCAACTCAACTGAAAAAGACCGGGTATACTGATCCGAACCAACTGAGTCACGGCTCGGAGGGAGGGGCGGCTAACAGACTAATGCGGCCTGGTATAACCAAGGCGGCACTTAGACAGCGCACCTGGCGAGTACGACACAGTAGGTAAGGGACAGCACTGTGGCGAGGTAGCAATGCCGCAGCGGGGACTTGGGGATAAGCAGTGGCACCGGAAATCAGGTGAACGGCACCAAGAGGAACTGCGGCATGGGTTGATTGGGTTGATCTAGTTCAAGAAAAATCATGTACAAACAATGTGATGTGACCAGGCACTGGACCCCATCATCGAAACAGGAACTAATGTAGACCATGTCCTTCTCGGCTTCCGTACCAATTACCTTCAACACTGGAGAATCGCTCCGAACGTTCGATCATGAGTTCAAGTTAATGCCACCAGGATGCAGGAGGAACGTAAAGACCGTGTGTGATCAATGGTCATGGACCGCTTTACTTGGAGCACCCTTAACTTGTCGCCAGTCTCCATCGCAATCACCCTGTACTAACCATTACCCGCAACCTCGACGTGCATCCATTAATTGCCCGTCCCTGATCACCTGTGACAGCCACAGCCATGCGCAACCTGCTGCCTGCCGCCTGCTCCTCTTGAATATAAATGCGCCGAGTCGCCGACCGACCTGCCATCCCCCGACGCTACATACTGCCTCGCATAGACTATGAGTAGCTCAGTTGCAGCTGTAGATAGGCAATACATAGCTATAGTTTTCAACAATTGGTAGGTTTCGACTGTGTTCAGCCGGTGACAACTGCGGCCAGCTCGGCTGCTTGCCCACCGGGGTCTACCCTTTTGCCTCAACATGCGACTCTACATTAGCCTCGATATCAACAAACAGGAGATACATGTACATGCTAATCACGTCACGGGTTGAACTGATATAGCCTCCTGCCGTGCACCGCTATATTAATATTGTAATTAATTCGCCCATGCATGTATGTAGTAACAATAGTAAGCATTAACATTTCCTTCTGATTACTATAGCCGGTACAGCGCTTCTCACTGTGTAGTGGGACCTACCCGCCTGGACACTTATTCCGCTTTCCTCGTTTACAAAGGATTGACCCGAAGCGGCGACAAAAGGTCGTGACTTAAACCATCCATTAACACGATGTTTGATCATTAAGTGACGTCCATCAAGTGCTACTCCCTTTCTACTTTACGATTTGACCATCGAATCCTGCCAATGCCATGGGTTGCATTTTCTCTTCAAACGCGGCTGCCAATGAGAAGGCTCCACCAGTGACTTCCAATCGGACTTTACCCTCGACTTCTAGTGCCCCGCGAAGCACGGCTGCTGACGATTCGTACTCACAGTCGCTCGTCAATCCCATTCAGCAAAATCACCCAGCATTGGCTTCTGGTACCCCTCGCGATCGTTCAACTTCTGGTGCCCTGAGCCCTCGAAACTCAGCTGCCAATGCAACTTCACCGTTGCCTAACAATAACCTCCAGCAACACCGTTCGACTACCCGTGTGCATCGACGGTCTTTGGCTTCTGGTACTCCTCGTGGTTCTGCTTCCAACAATCCTCGAGATCCCTCGGCTGCCTCTGTGCGTCAACGTGCGGCTTCTAGTGTCCATCGAAGCTCGGCTGCCAATGCCCCTCGAGATCGTTTAGCAGCGAATACGTTTCGGTATTCTGTGGCTGTCAGTTCTGAGGTATGAAGTCATGTTTTGGGATCAAGCGGTTGCTAAAGGCGGATCGCCAATGGCATCAAATCTATCCTGATATGGACGATGAATTTTATGTTGCAAAATTATTCCAAAAGTCCTCCGATCAGATTGCAACCAGTCGCTTGTCATCACTGCTTTCTATTGTCACGACCCAGGTACGCTCTTTTAAGGGGTCAACGTAGTGCTGCTAACAACCACAAGCTACGGTCATCTAGCACCGCTTCAAGCGATGATACAGAAACTCTTCGTCTTATGCGCCCAGTGCTGAATCTGTTGGATGATGCTTTTACCCGTGGCCTGAATTCCATACGTGATGTTGAGTTATTACAAGATTTTATCCTTAATGCACGCGCAGTTTTAATTATCAGATTCATCATTCTTAAAATTTCTTTCTCTAGGCACTCCGCAATGGTAGTTTGAAAAAACTAGACATACAAGATGCAAATCAAAAGGCTCGGAAACTGATGTACTTGCTAATATCTGTGACAGATGTCTTACCAAAGTCTCTCTTTATTGTCAATGTCACGAATCTTGACGGCATTGGCGTGGGAGGATCCGGACATGTCTTCAAAGGCGAATACAAAGGACGGCCGGTTGCGATGAAAGTCGTCTCGAACGTTTCTCGTGACGTCGGTGAATCATAATGTCCTCATAATTCCGATGCTGACTCGCTTGCAAAGCCCTCATCACGTAAAGCTTTCTACAGAGAAGCCCTTGTCTGGCGATCACTCTCACACCGCTTCATCCTCCCTTTTCTGGGAATATATAAGGACGAATTCCAGCTTTATCTTGTATCGCCATACATGGAAAATGGAACGCTAAGTCATTGGAGAAAAAGTCGGGAGCCCACCGTAGCCGAGATACACAGGGTGGTAAAATTCCAATGCCGCTCAAAGTAGTAGGATAAAGCCACTAATATCTATTAGATGCTAGAAGTGGCAGAAGGGTTCAAGTATATTCACTCGGAAGGAGTTACGCATGGTGACTTGCATGGCGTAAGCATTTCGACGATAGCATCTCTGCCCCAGCGACTTGTCTGATCGTCTATCAGGGAAACATACTCCTTGATTCCAACTTCCACTGTCAAATCTTCGACTTTGGATTAGCACGACCGGCTGGGACCACTGTTGGACGGTCCGCCCATAGATTCTTGCCAAATTTTGCTTCGCCAGAATTATTTGGCATGTGTACCAATTGTGGTCGGGTTGATTGCAACGGATGCGGGGATGATACGCAGAAAGGGAATGTAACGATGAAAATAGACGTGTATGCTTTTGGCTCCCTTTATTATGCAGTGCGTTTCAAATACTTTAACCTTTCAGTGCATTGAGTGATCTGCAGACATTCTTTGATACTGTCCCTTTTCAAGGGAGAAGCACCTTTCAAATCATGTCCCTGATTACAAGTGGACAACGTGCGGGGCGATTACAAACCCCAAATATGGAAGATGATACTTGGGCCCTAATCCAGAGATGCTGGCGTTCAGAACCTTCTGCACGTCCAGAAATGCAAGAAATAGTGAAAATGTTGGCTCAGCGTCCTTGAGAAGGCTTGAGTCCATTCCATTTGCAGATCCACACTTACGAGCCCCTTACGATTGCGAAATGGCTGCATTTACAGTAACTATCACGTACCACTAATGTATAGCGTAGTATTTAAAGATTGGTACTGGCGACCAATTTATAACCTACTGATGACGTCCTGATACAACAATGTGCATGATGGGTTTCGACGGCCCGGATTTCTCACTGGGAATGAGCACGCGCGTGATGAACGATGAACTTGAATATAGCTATATTTGAAACCAATAGTTACCAGTGTCTGATTAGCCGATATTTGTGGGAAACTTCGTTGTAGCCGCGCAACATTGACGCCAGCTTTTAATTACCATTTCGGTTTTATTAAACGTGGGTTCGCCTCGGACTTCATTGTCGTATCTTTCCCAAAAACTGTAATGGCTACAGATCGAATGTCTGAGGAGTACTCAAGGTGATATTGCCCGAGTTACTGACATAACTAGACTCATTGCGTACCAGGTTTCAAATCTTGATCACTGGTCAAGTAAGACCTGTTGCCAGCCGTTCTCACTGCATGTCAAATTCAGGGGTGTCCTCTCACAGCATGGATCGGGAAAGACGTCACTTATCGACGCCATATTTGGGACCTCTCTTAAGGTATACTTGATTGACGGCTACCCTTCAATTGGTGCTAGATGGCACTTAGGAGGCCATTCACGATCTGACGGACACAATTCAAAAAATCGCCTCGCCGCACAACAAACATCTGCTTGTCCATTATCATGACAGTCGTGGGACGGGTGCCAAACAATTTAATATCGTGAAGAAATTCATCGCAGAGAGAAACCTCAAGAAGCACGTTTCAGATAGACCGCATGCTATTTGGTAAGTCGATGCCCATGCGAAGCAATCACTCTAGTTCACGCTATTCTTCAGGTTATGTATCACTCTACCTTTGTCTGGCAACACCGGATTCATATTGGACGAAAGTATTTCGAAGATGATTCAACACAAAGCAAACTACCCTCAATATATATTCCAAACTGAAACAACGGTGCCGATAATTGTCGTGTTCACGAAACATGATCTTTCTGAACCTCGGAGGCAAGGAGAGGAGAGGGCTAAGAATGACAAGGATGACCCAGAATTGGCCAAGAGAGCATTCAATCAGAGATACTGTCATGTGTCCGCGGTATTAAACAAATACCGGATACCATACACGCTCGTTTCGAGTACGTCTGCCTCCGGTGTCGCTCCTTCATCTGCATTGATCTCTTGCTGTAGTTAAGCAGCCCGAAACCTTGCGGTGGCTGGTCCAAACCACGATGAAGTCCATAGACAATTGGGCTCAAAGTCTGTCAAAAAGATTGGAGAGCCGCCGCGTTTTCAATCGATTAAGCAATCACAACCAACAGGCAAGTTCAGGTGCAGGCTTAGGTCTCTTGGATTTGGCGCAGATTGCTTTAGCCACGGCGCAACATGTTGATATGCAAGCCAAGGTTACGGCATCAATAAAGTAAGCTTATTTCGCATAATGAAATGTTGGGGTCGTCATCTTATCATTCCAGAGTAGGGAAAAAGAGTGAGTCAATCCCCAATCCATGGTCAACAATTAGTCGTTCTTATTGAGATTCGCAGGTTGGAGAGCAATCATACCGTCCAAAGAACACTCTCGCTACGTTACTCTTGAAAATCACTTTCGCAAAATACATGAGGGCATTATTACCGTCTGGAATATTCGTGGTTTACATAAGGTACATATCAGAGTAAATCTCTCAAGTACCTTTGGATTTACCACGTGTTTCATAGGTTCTCGCTGATGCATGCCATTGCCGAATGATCTCCATCATAGAGGACCTCGATATTCGGAACAGAATCGATGCCAATACTCCGTGAGTGGGTCAAAAATAATGAAAC
>WION01000633.1:0-27220 GCA_015039365.1 Amanita rubescens
GGCCCCCCAGGCCCTCCTGGACCCGGACATCCCGGCCCTCCAGGCTTTCCTGGACACCCTGGCTTTCCCAAACACGTAAGAATAGCTCAACTATGCCCGTGATTTGATTTTTAATATGTGGTTGTAGTGCGTGAGGTCCAGTTGCAGATGCGATGGAAGGCCGCACGAATTCTGCGGCCATCAGGAAACCCGCTTCGAACCCCGCTTCGAACATTGTATTAAAGATCACCTCTACGAATGTCTCAGAGGTGGAGAGACTTGTGACCTTGGTTTCAAGTTCACTTGCAGGAGGTACTGAGCTTTGAAGTTGTTGTCGTGTGAAATTTGTTCTATGTTCCGTTCTGTTGTGCGTTCCCTGTAGTGTGATGTACCCATATTTTGTTCCCCGTAGTACGACGTATCGAGATTGGACAATTTGAGACAGATGATTGCGCATGGCTCGTAAAGCGTTCATTTTAGAACCAAAATTTACGGCAGCCTCAGAAGCTTGTGGCACGGTCCATATCGACATAAACGACACAACGACTCCCGTGACCCACCGTGGCCCGTCGTGAACCAGCGTGAACATTAAGCTGCTACTCCCACTCCTACCCTAAACCGATCCATGATACTGCCTCTCCATTCAAGGCTGCCGCAAGCGCCGCCGCCAGTGGCAGCAACAACCCTTGCGTTCGCGCATACGATGAGCGTAGGACATGCTGCCATGCCACCAAAATGCGAATACGTAGTGGATTCGATGCATTGCGCTCTCTTTGCGATACTCTCCACGGCTGGTCATTGGTCAATAAATGTTAGATTGATGAAATGCGACTTAGAGTCGTAAACGAGCGATATGCACTTGCCTCTGGTGGTGTCCCCGTCGTCTTTAGGTCAATTCCTCTCTTCAATGTCCATCAACTGTGCCTATATGCCTATATGATGTAGCCCATCAGATATGAAGTAATAGAGGAAGCAGGGCTTACCGGGTCTCACACAGCGTTCCTCGCTTCTTTCCATACTGTTCTCCTCTCGTTCACGTAGTACGCTGGGCGGAACATGTTAAATGGCTCGTCTCTGAGCCGTCAGTCGATGGGACCTGCAGACGTCCACCTCACTTTTGGTGAGATCGTCCCCGAGCTCGAACGCGTCGCCACCCCGGAATTAGAGCGCGTGAACTCTAACCAAGTGCTGTTCGCTCTCCGGTGCGGGTGGGAAAGTATGCTGTATTTGGCAATGGCCGAACATGACTCAATTTATGCGGATGGCGGTGAAGCGTTGATTTCATTCTCTCCTAGTGCCATGCCAGTGATTGGTGCTTTATTTCCCAACCGGCCATCACGCGACTCGAGGCATGGAAGGAAACCAGCTATTGGAGTAAAGTAGCGGGCGACAGGGAACAAATGAAGATCCGGAGAGAAGCAGGCTAACTCACGGGCGACACAACCGAACTTTGCTGAGCGCTTGAGGGTGATATGAGTGTGTCCGCAGTCCATTTCATCTCTGCTCTGGCCACGTGGGCCACTCGGACAGTTGACATGTAGCAACGCGATGGTTTCACCAAAAGGGCTTTACCTAAGGTATGTTTATCTGCATCAGAGCCGCAGCATCTTAACAAATGGCAGCATCTATAGATGGTTTGTGTCACTTTTTCGCCCCTGGTGACTGACCACCCTGACATTTAGATGAGAAGTGTACATTTCCTAATGGACCAGGAGCATATCGGAGGAAAGTTTGCGCCCGGTTCACTTCTCCTACAAGCGGCCAACCGTGCTGCAAAACAGCGAAGAGATTTGTCGCAAGACCAAGCTCACAGCCAAGGTCGCCCATTATAGCGTCATGCTTACACCTCACAAGGATCCCGGAGAGCATATCCTTTCAGACTTAAGTAATGCCGCAACAAACATTTTGTCATCGTAAAGGACACTCAAACATATCCAGGTGGTCGGTCGCCCCCGGCTATGATCCACTCACACGACACGTCGACACTATGCCATCTACCACCAATTCCAAAAGCCTACAGTTGTATACGGTACTTCATACCACGTGTCAACGATCGACTTTCAAACCTCCGGTCTCCACGCATTACCACACATTACCGAATTTATTCTCTTACGCCTAATTATGATAGTAGTCCCTCCTCGGGACTGCGGGCGCAGCGAATGCCGTTTTTTTCTTGTTTTGGAAGAGATCACGAGGAATGGTGGTCGATGTAGCTTGACGCATGTATCGGGCGGGGAGGTATAAAGAGGCCTCGATTTACCCTCAGTCCTCACCAAAACACCTTTCCTCGACTTCGAACTCGACTTCTCAACCTTACTCACTATAAAACAATGAAGGTACAGCTCCTGCTGTAAACTTTATATGACCATAGTCAACTCACGCATTTGTTCAGTTCACTGCATTCGGTAGCATCATTGCGCTCGCCCTCGTTGGTGTCGCCGCCGCCGCCGGGGTACAAACCCAGAACCCAAACCCCAATACCCCCGCCCAGAACCAAGGGTCCGGCAAAACTACTACCAACCAGAATCCCAACACTGGTACCACTAATGATGTAAGAATCAATTGCTCACCCTCGTGATATGAGTTCTGAGTCGATTGTAGCAATGCGTTCAGTCTGCTTGCACGTGCAACGGATCGCCACGTAATTTCTGCGGCACAGTGGGCAACCCCGACAATTGTATCGTTGGCAACCTCTACACCTGCCAGCAGGATGGAAAGACTTGCGACCTTGGCCAAAACGACTCTTGCAAGAACTAGAGTACTGGAGTGGTCGCATCATATAGAACACTTACTACTTCGTTGTCTTTTTCACGTAGTCTGATGTAACCGGATCAGTATGCGAGATGGAAATAATTGTGCATTGCCTGTTGTGTTCATGACTACCTGCCTGTGTGACAATCAGACCTCTCGGTCTTATCCTCGGGTGCTTCGTCTGTCTCTTTTGAAGCAATCTTTATTTTTGCGTCCTACAAGGTCACATACAACGATGGCACTTATCCTGACCCATTTGATTGGCGTGGATCGTGAATAACACGCGGTTCCCTGACTCATTTACGCGACCTCTCCGCCCAACTCCAAAGGTAGTCCATGCGGTGTTCCGTAACCGAGTTTTCCTATTTTTGGAAATGTGCCCAACATATGGCGGGGATGATCGATGACATCGATGATCGACGATCCTTCCTCGATCATTTCGGTTATCAACATTCCGTCACTGCCACGTTTGTTTACTCTCCCACGATGGTGAGGATGACTAATCACTGGACACGCCAGCAATTCTCACTGTCACATACTGCTCACTAGTACTCACTAATGGCCTGGAAAACACGTCAAGAATATTCAAGCCATGCTGTGGAACGCTCTCCGCTTGACCGCACTCTCTTAATCGTCGCGCTTCCGCAGTAAAACACGAAATTACTACCCCGCCGATGGTCAGTTGGCACGTTGCGCTGGCCTTACGGCAAATCATAGCTTCTCGACCGCATCGGGGATAATTATTGGACTGCGCGCGCAGCAATCGTCGTTTGAATGAGACAACTAGGAGTTTCTGTCAACGTAGTCGAGGTATTAAAAATGTTTCGGACTATCCTGATCACACGGTATGTCATTCCTTTAGATCCATTCTTGTGCTAACTCTTCCTTGATAATAGATATGATCGATTTTGCCGGCATTTCCTGGGAACACGGATGTGCGCGTTTGGAAGGCAGAACAAGACATATCCGAGTCACCAACGTTAACAACCTCTGAACGTTTTTGTGCAGGTTAGGGGATGATCTCGCAACCGCTAACAGCGGCGTGTTTCGAAAACTAAATTTCGCTGACAGTTTTGGTTAGGCAACAAAACAAAGAAAATTGCGCAATCGATTTTTTTACAAGACGAGGTTGATAGCCATGGCTCTCACACTCCTGGAAACTCCCAAAGAACGTCCTGCCGGACATGTTGCCGAAATATGTGCCTTAGTTGCGCCCGTTCATCGTAGTGGACATTCGTCAAAACACCCCAGGGCCAAGACCCGATATTGTCGACAGCCGTAAGATGACGCCCTATCGTGCTCTGTAGCTCAAGCAAGTGGCCAATATGGCCGGATGGTTTAAAAATAAGCGTACCGGTGTAACGTACCGATTCCGGGTACGTTGTACTCACTACCTCATCACGGACTCGAACCCTCGACCTCGGGACCCCGTTCCGACAGTTCCGACAACTTCCGACAGCTCCGACGTGTCGGACTCAGCCGTTTCGGATCGGACGCATGTAGTACACGAGGCATACAGTATATAGTCATGTCGTAGTTAGTTTGATATACAAGTTTTACTTCCCCTCACTTGAGTTCATCGTTCCTGACACCCGACGAGTGCGACCGAAGTGGATGAGCACCCTTTGGTGCTGCCGAACTCGCACGGCCGCATCGGAACGTCGGAGGTTGCACACTGCACCTCCACTTTCGTTGTTACACCGGCAACGGACAGCAGTTAGTGCGCCGACTCCACATCTGCGTCAAAATTAGTACTACCGTTCAGGTTTTGAAGTCTGGATTTAGCTCCTTCAGGGATGATCCTCTGAAACGATATTATCGCGATATCCCGCTTTTCTAGCCGCTAATTGTAATACTGCGGGCGCAGCATATGTCATTTCACGGATGAGACAACTAGAAGTTTTTGTCTACTGAATTTGGCATGTGTAACGTCGTCGAAAAGGTATAAAGAGGCCTCCACTTTGCCTTCGTTCTTCAGACAAGCGTCTTAGCTCGTTTTCGAAGTCGAATTCCTACTCGCTGAATAACAATGAAGGTACAACTCTTGCTGTAAAAAGTATGATCACGGTCAACTGACGCATTTATGTAGTTCACTGCTCTCAGTAGCATTGTTGCTCTTGCCTCATCAGTGTCGCTGCCGCCGCCGGGATTCCTCCTGTTGGTAAAGCTCCTGGACATGTTCCTCCGCATGCCAAAACTCCCGGTCATATTGTTCCCCGTGATGCAACTTCTGGCGAGGTTTCCCGCATGGAAAACCACCCCACCATGCTCCTCCTCCCGCCAAAACTCCCGGCCACATAAACCCGCGTGACGAGACTTCGGATGATGTTCCTCCACATGCCAAGCCTCATGGCCATGCTCCTCCTCCGCCTCCAAAGACTCCTGGCCACATCAACCCGCGCGACGAGACTTCGGCCGAGGTTCCTCCCCATGGCAAGCCTCGTGGCCATACACCTCCTCCGCCTCCGAAGACTCCTGCCCACATCAACCCGCGTGACGACACTTCTGATGAGGTTCCTCCCCATGGCAAACCTCACGGTCATGTTCCTCCTCCACCTGCAAAGACTCCTGGCCACATCAACCCGCGCGACGAGACTTTGGACGAGGTTCCTCCCCATGGCAAGCCTCGTGGCCATGCTCCTCCTCCGCCTCCGAAAACTCCCGCCCACATCAACCCGCGCGACGATACTTCGGACGAGGTTCCTCCCCACGGTAAGCCTCATGGCCATGCCCATGCAAGACCCCGGCCCATCAACCCGCGCAACGACGCTTCTGATGAGGTTCCTCCCCATGGCAAGCCTCATGGCCATGTTCCTCCACCGCCTCCGAAGACTCCGACTGGCCACATCAACCCGCGCGACGAGACTTCGGATGAGGTTCCTCCCCATGGCAAGCCTCATGGCCATGCCCCTCCTCCGCCTGCAAAGACTCCTGGTCACATAAACCCCCGCGATGACGCTTCTGATGAGGTTCCTCCCCATGGCAAACCTCATGGTCATGTTCCTCCTCCGCTCCGAAGACTCCTGGCCATATTATGCCCCGCGACACCGACCATGTTCCTCCCCATGGAAGACCCACAGGAAGGTTCCACCCCATGCTGGCCAGGCTTAAATAAGACTCCGCCCCAGAACCAAATTCTTAGACTTGTATGGACCAGTAGCTTTATCCATCGCTATATTCTCCCACCTTATTTGACATATGATCGTTCATGATCTTGGTTCCATTTACTGCAATCTTTTTTTTTTGTAATCTCATGATACGAGAGCATGTAATTCTGCCAACACTCATCATCTAAGACCATGAGATGTTCTGAGGAAGAATGTAATGAGATCGTTGTTTGTGGCATTTGATCAAGCCTCACAGTGCACTTTCTGACACCTGTATCAAATTCTGATTTCGCCGCCCTCGGCGAGTTGTTGCCCTCCCTCGAAAGTCTGCCATCCATTCTCACTCCACACTGCAGTTCACGGTAAAACTGGAGGGCGAATTGGCTCACGAAAAAGTTCCCGCGTGATGCACATTTGCGGGTAATATATCAGTGGCGTTCCGACGACTTTCCGCTTCCAAGTCTTTTTTTATCCACACATCCTAAAAATATCTCCTCGTCGTTGGCATGCCTTGTCGCCCATAACTCAGACTATCAGTTCATTCTTTGGCTCCCCTTGTAAGTTTAATCCACGCTCACGGCTGCCGCGAAGCAGAAACACGAAGATGACGCAAATCTTGAATCTTATCTGTCATCCGACCATTTAATTCTTCACTTGATTACGTACGACGGCAAGAGGCGGCAAGAGGCGCTGGACAACGTTCTGCTCTTTTCTTTCCTTGATCTCCTTCACATATTCTTTAGCTAGGGGCCGTATCAGCGTAGGTGTCTTTTCTAATTCACAATATAGAAAAGAATTGCAGAAACATGAACCACATGACGGTGCTCTGGTTGCGCACGTATTAAGCAAAAATGGACGAGCAGGCCCGAGAAACGCACTAACAGGGTCATCGAAGCGACGCGCGTGTGGCATATATGTCGCAACGACTTGCCTGACAAACATCTACGACTTCCGAGGGCCCGCACTTGAATAACTCTCGACTCCAAGACCCACGCAAGGGAAGACCAAGCTCAATTCTCTCTCAGGACATCACCCAAAAAGAGCAATAGAAAAGTGGGACCTACTGTATATGGAATCGAGCCTGTAAACTTCGAAGCATACCCAAAATAGTCGTCGAGACATGATTAAGGACTCGGCCGAAATGTTCGTCTATGTGTACAGTGTATGCTCCTACTGATGCTGCTGAAAGACATATTTACCACTTAAAGTCAATTAAGCCAAAAGTAGAATCCAAAACTCACAGAAAAATGATTCCGACTCCTGCGATTGTCACCGTGAGTTGTATATAGCGCGAGTCACGGAGGAAGGAAAAAATGGAACAGGTTTCCGATCTGTCTATATCCGGCAACCAAAGCGCCAACTTTCATCAAGTTTGGACATGACATTGCCCTCCGGATCCGTTTTTTTTGGGGTGCCAACAACGATCATACGTGACGAATCTAATGTGAGACTCAGTCATACGAATGCTATAATTCCAAATCATTGCGAAGAACACGGGCATACCACAATAATGGTCCGCAGTTGATCACCTACATTTGTGCACTGGAGAAGAACTGGAGAAAAATGTCACGGCGCGTGACATACTTCGTGATTAATTACCGCGAGATGCTCGCTGACCCTATCGAGAGAAAAGTTATATACAATCCAAGCTGAAAGATGGGATGCTATTATGAGCCGTGCATGATGGATCCATCGAGCTTCTCCGGATCTCCGCTTTAGAATACCTATGGACGGATAAATCAAGGCGGTCTATAAATATACGTGACAAAGGTAGCCGAGTCGAGGCTAAATGTAGTTGAACCTGAACACGTACACGGCATATAGTAGCGTAATGCCGCTCTCATACCTCCACCTTATGATCCTGACAGTTCATGTCGGCACATCGGGAACAAGCTGAGAAGTTTGACAGCTTTGACATTTTCTGTGAAATCTGATTTGGGCCTCGAAGGAACTAGATCATTCAGCATACAGTGGCCATTGAACGTCGTATACCCTTCAACGCCAAGTATGATTGCACTTGCACAAAAACAGCTAGTTAGTCAATTCCTATCTTTGAATAGCGCCGATAAAAGGAACCTGACTTTAGATGGGTTGGCGTCGCGAAATAGACGTCGCGGCGAAGAAGTGAGCCAAAATGAACAGATACGTGACGTGAGTGGGGCCCCAAATGAGGGAAAATGTCGGGCCGTAACTTAATGCAGGTCTCGGCAAAGCGGCTTGAATTTTTTTTGGCACACACATCGACAAAATTTCGTCCAATCGTTGACGAAGGTGAATGCACCGAAGTTAATGCCGAGAACTTGTTCAGGGAGAAACTAGGTGGAAAGAATGCAGCAACAGAGTACACATCAGCTCCGCGCGTCTGTCATTGTCAATATTTCCAGGATCTACACACACGTAGGGCCTGTTCAATCATTGTTGATTGGCACACGATCTAATAATAGTAGCAACTGAGCTTAGCCGTGCGAACGGAGAAGGATAAAAAAGGACTCGAGGAAGTTGAAAGCCGTCTAAAGCTGTCAACGCCTGCGACGCAGGATAGTGCAAGATCTGCTCTCCTCGGGTACCCCATATGGAGCGCGACACAATTCTGATAAGAATCCACACCACTCGTCTCTTCTCCGCAATAGCTCAAACCATGGCTAACCAGCTTCGCGAGTTAGCGACATTGCGTTGGAATAATACGAGCGAGCAACAGGAGGCTAGCAATAGGGTCCAGAAATATAAATATAAATATATACAAATATAGCTACGCTATATATAGAAGGACGGTCACATAGCCCATTCTGTCACTGCCCGGACGAATACCAGCGCAATAGCGCCACTTGAAGCTGTCGTTTCTTCAAATTATCACTACCTTGAATATCGATACAACGTTATTCCTGCCACGGCTCCTATACTTTCACATGATGATGGCATAATGGTGGGTATACATAGTCTCTCGGGACTCCTCAAACGCCACAAGTGGGATAATAGCCCCTCTTCTCGACTGCGGATGCAGCACATGCCGTAGTTCGAAAAAATGCTGACATGACCAGGGGTCATCGTCCAGACTTACCGGGGCGTGTTGAATGTTATAGTCATTGAAAAGGTATTCGAAAAAGTATAAAGAGGCCTCGACTATGGCTGCATTCTTCAGACAAGTTTCTTGCCTTTTTTTCGAATCCGAACTCTCGACTTCTTACTCGCTGCATAACAATGAAGGTAAAGCTCTTGCTGTAAACATTACGATTATGGTCAACTGATGCATTTGTGCAGTTCACTGCGCTCGCTAGCATCGTTGCTCTTGCCCTGATCAGCGTCGCTGCTGCCGCTCCCGCTTCTGACCATGGCAAAGCCCCGGGCCATGTCCCTCCTCATCACGAAATTCCAGGCCATGGAAAGCCTCACGGCCATATAGTTGCTCGCGATGATGTAGTTGTTGACCATGATCATCATCGTCACCACCACCATGTTACCCGCGACGAGGAAGGCGCTGAGCATAAACACCACCACCATGTTCCTCGCGACGAGGAAACTACAGAGCATAAACACGACCACCACCATGTTCCTCGCGACGAGGAAACGCGAGCATAAACACACGACCACCACCGCCACACCATGTTCCCGCGACGAGGAAGGCGCGAGCATAAACACCACCATCACCACACCATGCTCGCGACGAGGAAACAGCATAAACACGACCACACCACCACCACCACGTTGCCCGCGACGAGGAAGGCGCTGAGCATAAACACCACCACCATCACCATGTTGCTCGCGACGAGGAATCCGCGGAGCATAAACACGACCACCACCGCCACCACCATGTTGCCCGTGATGAGGAAGGCGCTAAGCATAAACACCACCATCACTACAATGTCGCCCGCGACGAGGAAACTGCTGAGCATAAACATCACCACCACCACCACCATGTTGCCCGTGACGAGGAAAGTGCTGAGCACAAACACCATCACCACCACCATGTCGCCCGCGACGAGGAAACTGCCGAGCACAAACATCACCACCACCATGTTCCTCGCGAAGTGGAAACCGCTGAGCATAAACACGACGACGACCACACCACCACCGCCACCATGTCGCCCGCGACGAGGAAACTGCCGAGCATAAACATCATCACCACCACCATGTTGCCCGTGACGAGGAAGGTGCTGAGCACAAACACCATCACCACCACCATGTCGCCCGCGACGAGGAAACTGCCGAGCACAAACACACCACCACCATGCCGACCACACGACCACGACCACCACCATGTCGCCCGCGACGAGGAAACTACCGAGCATAAACATCACCACCATCACCATGTTCCTCGTGACGATGCAGTTGCTGACCAACAGTGATCATCACCGCCGTGGCAAACCTCTCGGCTTAACGCTCCACCTACCCCCATATTTGAATCGATTTTCTTTACTCATTCGTCCCGACCCGTTTCATCACTCCTATTCCATATATAGATGCTGTATATGCCCTCTGTAGTAGTATAGGACTTCGAACGGGAATTTTGAATCAGATCCCTTTGACTATCCATGTGCGAATTCTTTACTTGAAATTGTTTTATCGACCACCAAACGCGTTTGCTTCGCGAACGAACATTGAACGTTGAACAACCTTTTATTCCGTTCCCACGATCTCCTCACTGGCATCCTTATCTTATCGCTTTGCACATATTTGACCCAGAGCCTGTGCACGACCTTTTTCGTTTGCTGCGTTTTTGTCCAAGTTCAAAATCCTACTTCGATACCTTCTTCTGCTTCGCTGACAGTGACATTTTTCCGCTCATATCCTCCGTTCCATCTTTCCGGTTGGTTCCAATATCGGCGAAGCAGCAATTTTCCCATCCTTCAACACCTGGATGTGTTTACTTGTCAATGCGATTGAATATAGACTTGACTCCGAAGGTCATACATACACAATTATTTTCAAGACGACAAACATGTTCTATCATTGATCTATCTCCCAGAATACCAATACTTCTTTCGCCCTCTATATATACAGGGTGACACGAAGAGAGCGAATTCGTATGACGGAGGACGCGGATTCAAGACCGACGATTTTGCAAAGATAGGCAGGATAGCTTGTAGCTTATACCTCAGACCATGGCTGACGTCAATTTTCCCGAAGATTATTGTTCGGTTGACTTCTCTTTCTCCGTTACATCACGTCTGTTGATGCCACGTGCGCGGTTGCCGCGAAGCTGAAAGATATCAATAAAGGTACGCATCAATACAAGTCTAAAAGTTGGCGTTTACGGCGGGGTACTACCAGTATTAACCCTGTTCGGGAGTTTCACCGCGGCGGGAGCATCTTCTGGCGATTTATCATGAGGAGGAATCTCTCCGAGAGAAAGAACCCGGCTGGGAGTCGTGCTAGGAGGAGGAATATGAATCTGGGCGAAGAGGAATACAGGCCGGAAATTTGTCAGGTGGAGAAACATGGCCAGGAGTTTTTCCAGAGCAGTGACGCGGATGTATCATGTGGGCGAGGACAACGATACTGCCGAAAGCAATGGAGTGCACAAATGCACTCATAAAGTTTACAGCAAGAGCTGTACCTTCACTGTCATTTCAGTGAGTTAGCAAAGATGGGGAATTCACGTTTGAAGAATCCAGGCAAGATGCTTCTCCGAGAAAGAAGGCAAAGCAAAATCCTCTATACCTTTTCGACGATGTTGCACACCGGTCAGCGTGGGCGATGGCTTCTATTTCGAGACATGGCGAAGGTTGCATCCGCAGTCCAAAGGAGAGGCTATTATATCAATTATCCGTTTCAGAAACCCATATTTACCACATGTCCGTACCTCACGCCAAGAAATCAGTTGCATCCGCAGCAGTAGCGTTGTGTCGTGTATTCATGCCAGCCTGGAATTTTATGAATGAAGGCTTTAAAATCGCATTGTTGTGTCTTTGCATTAGACGGAATCAAGTGATTGAAGTCAGCCATCTGTTCCGCGACCACAGGGATAGCGCAGCCGGAAATTCGAGACAAGATGATTTTTTCACAACCGCACGAGAACCAGTGTCTTCGTTCTCATCAGGAAACGGTCGGAAATTTTAAATGAGTTGTACAATGTAAACTGCGCCTGCCATAATATTCTTACTCGAAGAACAATCCTAGTGTCAAACTCAAATACTACCCTGAATCTATCCGTAGTACCTACGGACTGCTGCCCTCACGCATTCCTTTTTCACTATATGCGGCCTCATATACTATATACCTATGTCTGGAATAGAATTCGATAGGATCGTGAATTACGCCCCTTGACTACACATGTGCCGGTTGTGAAGCATTTGAAAGCTGCCTTCTCGACCACTCATCGCGTAGCTGCCAGCGCCCTCACGTCAGACGTAAGCCAAGCGGGAGGGTGACACGAGCCGTGAAGACAGTTCGTTTCCGTTTGTTCATCGTCTTGCCATAAATCTCCATCCTTGACTGTTAAAATTCTTTTGTGCTCTATACGGGGAAGTATCACGAATAGATGCGTGCGGATGACATGTGGCGTTGACAGGTTTCCGAGACTTTTTAGATCAGCGGATTCGAAGGTTAGCTTGAATGGAGGCCAAGATGAGAGTCCGCACCACTCCGCTGGCATAACTTGATGTTCAATGCTGTATTGTTAACGTGGTTTATCCTCAATCTCTCAGAACTAGATCCTTCTTTCGTTCTCCCTTTGATACATTGCGTTTGTCAATCGCGCGTGCGGTTGCCATGAAACCGAACCCGAAAATAAAGAGACTAAAAAACGTAGTAAGTGCTGCGCAGAAGATTGATTATACTGTGTCCAACGCCGGTACCGGAATTGTTGCCCGGGTTCGCATGTTACAGCATGTATGATTCACATTTGCACTCGTGTAAAGCTTCCGGCCATATCCTCACGAGAAAAGGTACACTGGCCCTCATTGTATTTCGCGTAGAATTTGACTCTCGCAATCTTGAAGTTAGCTATATTTGGCTATGCTCTTCTGAAGTGGCTGACTTCGAATCATCTGGTTCCGCCTAATGCAAAAACGCACTGATACGGTTTACGGACTTCTCTTGAGGGTATCGACAAGTCGTGCGCTGACATTGGATACCCAGCACAACATTATTGCTGCGGCTCCCATATGGAACTAGTGTTTTCTTGGCGTGACGGCATGGCGTGCAGATATACTTTCTTGTGGCAAAAAAAAAGCGAGTTCCTCAAACGCCGCGAGTGAGAATGTTAACATAAC
This sequence comes from Amanita rubescens, assembly GCA_015039365.1. Classification (NCBI taxonomy): domain Eukaryota; kingdom Fungi; phylum Basidiomycota; class Agaricomycetes; order Agaricales; family Amanitaceae; genus Amanita; species Amanita rubescens. The sequence continues at coordinate 13,049 of WION01000633.1, forward strand.
AACACCTCCTTTGAACTGCGGACGCACCATACGCCATATCTCGAAATTCTGAAATCATCATCCACATCAACCGGCCTGTAATGTCGTCGAAAAGGTATAAAAAGGCTCCGGCTATGCCTTCGTTCTTCAGACAAGCACCTTCCCCCGTTTTCGAAGTCGACTTCCGAATTCTCTACCCCCCGAACAACAATGAAGGTAAAGATTTTGCTGCGAGCATTATGATCATGGTCAACTCACGCATTTCATGCAGTTCACTGCGCTCGGGAGCCTTGTTGCTCTTGCCCTCATCAGTGTAGCTGCTGCCGCCGTGGTTCCTCCCGTTGGCAAAGCTCCTGGTTACGTCCCTCCGCCTGGCAAAACTCTGGACCATGTCCCTCCTCCTTCCAAAACCCCTGACCACATTCCTCCGCCGCCCCCCAGCGCAACTCCCGGCCAGGTTCCTCCCCGTGGCAAACCTCCAGGCAAGGCTCCACCCACTGATAAGACTCCTGGACAAATGTCTGGCGGAAAAACTCCCAACCAAGTTACTCCCAGTGACACGATTCCAGACAAGGCTCCTCCCCAAGGCGAACCGCACGGTCAGGTTCCTCCTCCTGCCAAAACTCCCACCCATATTCCTCCGCCGCCCCCCAGCGCAACTCCCAACCAGGCTCCTCCTCACGGAAAGCCCCCCGGCAAGGTTCCCCAAGACAAAACTCCCGGACAACTTCCTCCTGCTGGGAAAACTCCCGACAAGGTTACTCCCCGTGACGTGATTCCAGACAAGGCTCCTCCCCAAGGCGAACCCCATGGTCAGGTTCCTCCTCCTGCCAAAACTCCCACCCATATTCCTCCGCCGCCCCCAGCGCAACTCCCAACCATGTTCCTCCCCATGGCAAACCTCCGGGTAAGGTTCCATCCACTGATAAGACTCCTGGACAAATGTCTGGCGGAAAAACTCACCAAGTTACCCCCTGTGATGCGATTCCAGACAAGGCTCCTCCCCAAGGCGAACCTCACGGTCAGGTTCCTCCTCCCGCCAAAACTCCCACCCATATTCCCGCCGCCCCCCAGCGCACTCCCAGCCAGGTTCCTCCTCCTCATGGTAAGCCTCCTGGGGAGGCCCCTCCCCAAGGCAAGACTCCCGGCCAGGTTCCTCCCAAGGGCAAAACTCCGGGCCAGGCCTAAGATCGCACCTCAAACATCGACTTCGAATTTATACCCTTGTGTAGCTTGTCTCACTTTCCACGATCTTTTGCGAACACTTTCCTTCACTTGATCCATCTCCGCCTTTTTCATATATGGTTGCTATAGATATACCCTGGGATGTTACTAGTAACGTAGAGCCGAACTTTGAAATATCACCTTTAATTGTTCTCTCGTGTTAACCGCTCAATGAATAGCTTCAAGTTTGTCTACCACAAATATCGGCATGTTCTTGCACTGGTGCAATCCTCGCCGCGCCTGACATCCTGAAAATTAGCTCGTGGACGGAGTCCCGCAAGTTTTGACGCCTGACCTCCGAGGATTTTCGCCATCTAAATATAGAGTTCCGTTCTTCGGTTGGTATAATCGTCCCTAAATAGATTGTTTTCCCGAGAGAGTCGTATACTCGACGTTGGTAATGGGATCATATAGCTCTTGGCTAATTCTAGCAGAGTTGAAGCCGAACAAATGACTAAACGTCATCGCGATATCATCCCATTGACGACTCGAAAAACTGTGCTGGCGACAGTTCCATTGTCATTGCACGAGTTTAATCCTGAAACTCTTATTTTCATCGGTATCTGATCTGGAGATATTTCAGTTCGGGAAAAGGAAGGTGACAGAGTGACACAATTGGTTGATTTGGCACGTGATCGTGAGCGTGGAGCTAAATTGGTGGGAAAAGTTTTCGAAGGGCATTACCAATGTCGGGAGGACGTCACCAATTGTGAGCCTCATATTTCATACCTATCTTGGAAGTCTAACGTCTCAACCTTTTAGCCATTCGTATTCGTGAGTTATTCCCCGTGACTAAGACGCGTCAAGTTTCATCGAGTCATTTTACACAGTTTGATATTGCTATCAACTACAGGAAAGCAGGGCGCCTTGTCTTCAGGTTGTATGATGACATTGTTCCGAAAACAGCCCGCAACTTCCGGGAGCTGGCAACGGGTCAACATGGGTTTGGTTACGCCGGCAGTACGTTTCATCGGATAATGCCTAATGTGCGCATTCATGGAATTTTTACTTGTCTTACATGAATTGATGTTCTTCGCAGTTCATGATCCAAGGTGGCGATATCACGCATCATGATGGCAGGGGCGGGAAATCTATCTACCCGGAAAGGTGGTTTCCAGGTATAAAAATGCTAGAATTGAAGGAAAACATAACTCACAATATTTTAGATGAAAACTTCAAATTACAACATTCCAAGCCTGGCTTGTTGTCCATGGCCAGTGGCGGACCAACACGAACGGCTCGCAGGTACGCATTCTGTGGGTTTTGCGAGGCATATGATGTACGGATCGCTTCTAGTTCTTCATTACAACTGCCATTACCCCCTGGGTAAGCTTCGTCTTCATGTTAAGCTGCCAGTGAGCTTAGTTTATTCCCAAAGCTGGACGATCGACATGTGGTGTTCGGAGAAGTTAAAACTGGGATGCTCTTGGTCAGGCGAATCGAAGCTGCGGGTACGACATCTGGGACGCCGAGGGTAAAGGTCACAATCACCTCAAGCGGTATCATAGAGTAATTTTCGTCTTGCTCGGCCCGCAAGGTATTCATGTCCCGTCTAATCTGAATAATTTAAATTATCTTTCGAGCCTTATGAACGTTGCCCTTGGACCTCGTTGCCACCTGCCGTCGTAGCTCCCGATTGTTACGAAATCAGATCGCCTTTTATCTCTTTCAAGCGCTGCGGATCAGTGCTTGCCTCCCTGACATCAATTGCAAAGCTTTCAAACAATGCTCGCTTAACGTCATTTGTGGCCACCTAAATAGCTGTCTTGGTGGCAATTGTCTGCATATATATAAGGCCCTGGATCTTCTGGGCCATTATTGTTCTCCACTCCTCGTCTTGCTTATCCTCCGTTTCTGTGCGTGACTGACGCTTCATATTCTTCATTGCTAATTCTATCATGAAAGCAGGATGGAAAGCCTATACGCCGATTTGCATGTCTGCCTCAACGATCCAACGACGTGTATGAAGTTACTCCGCAGTCCTCCAGTTGAGGCCCAGGGCATCCTTATCACGTTTGATCCAGCATTGCCCTATTCTCTTCAGGACGCGAGGAGATGACCCTTCGACTCCTCAAATCCTTCTCGTCCTGCAGGCAATTGACGAGCCTCGCTATTCCCAGAATCTCTCCCGTTCACGCACCAATCATCGCAAATTACTCCGCCCTCACGCGCCTGTCAATCGGCAAGGTCAACCTCTTTGTCGCCGTACACGTCCTCACCATGTGCACCTCACTTCAGAACATTGAATTCAAAATGATAACATACAGCACAAAGCAATCCATGCCACCGCTCCTCTATGACCGGCAACAACTAAAAGCCATGAAAAGTATCAAGATACGCGATGCACAATGTCATTTCATGGACCTACTACACCACTTTGCATGTCCCCGTCTTGAGGTCTTGGACGTGACCAACAATCGGATACAATGTTCGGTGGGCGAGCAGCTACGCTGGTTCTTGTCATGCGAAACTGCATTCACCGACTTCCTGCTCCACTCCACGACTAATTTGAAGGAGCTGTCCGTCTTTGACGATAACGAAAGCGACCCTTTGGACGTCGGGCTTGCCGAGACATTGCACTACGTCTACAACCAAATCCTTCGCCACCCCTGTGTTCTGCAAAAGGTTTGCATCCCAAGGTTAACAGAGATGCCGTTCAAGCACAGCGGATTCAAGTTCCTACACGATTTGCGTGATGCGATTTCCTTGCTTTCTCAGGAATTGCCTGTGGACCGTGTTATGGACCCCCTCCTCCTGCCTGGTGTCCTACGAGCGTACATTCATGATGCAGTCAGGGGTGCAACGTGTCCTCGTCCGAGAGAGGGACATGTGCCGTTGGCGATAGACCACTCGACCAATATTATGCCAAAAGGTTACGTGTTTGCCTGTGACGACTGCCCGCAGAAGACGCGGAACGAGAAGAGCATACTAGCTATTAGAATGTTCGCCGAACTTGCTGATTTTCATTACGATATCCGTATTGGCGATAGGATAGTTTTGAACTGTTGAATCTTGGCAACCAGAGATTGTACGGTTAATGTTCACGATGATGGTATTCTGTTAATAATGTTATATTCCAAACATGCTGACGTGGCATTGTCGTGTCATCGATTATCAGTAATATATCGCATTCCTGGTTGAGTAAAGTCCCATTCATTATATCTCGCATCGATGGGGCGAGAACATTTGTCCGACAAGGCGAGAGGTGCGGATGTGGGTCGTATCGATCGCAATTATGTGTCAAGGCGGGTTTGTGACAAGAAGCTCTGGGGTGACGCGAATCCTCGTCCAGAGTTGGGCCACCTTTCGCCAGTGTTTGGATACGGTGGAGGGGACGGGGCGTCTTGACGGTGACCGAGCAAAAGGGAGCAGCTGGAGCGTCTGGCTGAGACTACCGGGGATCATGCACCCTTTGCTATTGGCATATGCGGTAATATATTGACGAGGACAGGTTTCCATTGACGTCGGTCTCTTTTCGCCTGCCGTTCTGTTTGGCGAGAAATCAAAATGCAAAATGGAGTCTCTGTCGATATGTCAGTGAGAAACAGAAGAAACAATCAAGATGATACTTATCTCGTTCCCCACAGCCGCGGTGGTAAGTGCGAGGCCCGCGGACTTGCCATGCGTATTGGGATAAAAAGTGGTGATGGCGAGAACAATAATGAGCGACCAAGCGAACGAAGCGACGCGGCATCTGTGACTCAAGCGGGTACGCGTCACACGTGGGCGCGTACCGTGACATACCCGTACCCATCGTACCCGCATACCCGCGGGTTATCCTTAGCGAACACTAACTCAGGGGCGAATCCTGAACTTCCTTTCGAATCGGCCTACGCGACAACACGGCATTAGACACCAGCTCTCTCTATTCGGAAACTTTAAACGATAGTTTGGCTAGAGCATCGCGACCAACAAACTCGGTATCAAGAACATCAGTTTCTGGACGCCGATTTCAACGCACTGATGTTGGACTACCTCAAGGAGACGTATCTTCCTAAGTAACTCCATACTAGCGCGTAAGTGTACCATCTTTGGGTGTTCGAGTGGCGCCGCTTTACAAATCATTGATCAGGTCTGATATGACGCTTACAGGTCGATGCACGGCGTCATATCGGTATTACTGATCATCCCATTTCGTCACATATTTCACAGGCCATAGAGTGCTTATAATCGGAGACGACGGGCTGAACAGCATCATCTCCGACTCGGTCTTTTGAATCTCTCTGCAGAAAAATGTCGTCGACTTCTGTCCTCTTGGAACCCCTTCAGTTGGGGGACATTACGATCAAAAACAGGATTGCTATGAGTGCGGTCACGCGTGATCGCGCTCAGGGGACAATACCAAACCATGCCATGCAGGAATACTATGCCCAGCGTGCTAGCGCCGGGCTTATCGTTACAGAAGGAACGTTGATTACGCGTCAAGGGTAAGATTTGCGCATCGAATAAACCATTCATGCTTATATTTTTACAGAACGGAATGGCAAGATGCTCCTGGTATTTGGGGTGACGAACATGTCAAAGAATGGAAAAAGATTGTTGACGCCGTTCACGCCGCCGGAGGTCACATATATTCGCAGGTAAGCTGTTATTAAAAGCTCCTTAAGTTACTCGTGTAACGAGAGCATTGTAGGTTTGGGATCGTAAGTGATATAATTTAAGAAGCGGAAATGTGCCTCATAGATTGTAGTTGGACGAGTAAATCACCCAGATGCACCCCAGCAGAAACTCGCAGGAGTCGTAAGCATAATCACAATTTATTATTCCTTTCATAACGATCCATTACCAGCCCGTTTATGGACCTTCTGCGATCGCAGCCAGGGGTGGAAAATTCCGATTCATTCCAGGTGCTCCGGGATATGTGACTGTACGTGGCGTGAATTTCTTCACACGATGTGTCATCCAACTTTTGTGATTAACAGCCAACGGAACTTCCTGATCCATGGGTCATCATCAAACAATTCAGGCAAGCCGCGATCAACGCTAAAGCTGCTGGTTTTGACGGCGTTGAGGGTAAGTTCACAAGTCAAAAGCGTCAGAATGATGTTCATTGTCGCGATAGTTCACGGTGCCAACGGGTATATCGTCGCCCAGTTCCTTGACAGCACATCCAACACGCGTACGGATGAGTGGGGTGGTAGCATCGAGAATCGTTCCCGTTTTGGTCTCGAAACTCTCAAGGCACTTAAAGAAGTTTACGGCAACAATGTTGCCATCAAGTTGAACCCCTGTGGTGGATATAACGATATGGGGTGTGTATAATTAAAGCGTCCTATACTTAGATCTAACCTATCTATAGTATGCCCCTGCAAGAAACGTTGGATACGTACACCTACTTCATTACCGAGGCTGATAAGCTCGGATTGTCTTATATTACTCTCCTCCGATACGTCAAGTCTTTAGATCCCGTCTTTGATGGTGCGTCCTTAAAAATTCAATATATTTTTTATGAGTGCTAATACCTATTCAGGAAAGGGCCGTGCGATCCAGCACGATGTTGTGGCGTCGTACCGCCACCTCATTAAAAATTCAAAGGTATTCATCAATGGAGCTGTTCTTCCCGCAGAAGGCGCGGAAATCGTCAAGTCCGGCAATGCAGACGTCGTATCCATTGGCTTCAACTACATCATGCATCCAGACCTTGTTAAACGTGTCCAGTACAACAACCCCTGGATAACCAGCTCGATGCCGCGCATTTATACGGCGCCGGTAATAAGGACTTGTATACCGGATACACAGACTACCCAGAGGCTAAATACGATTAGACTAGATATAGAGTAATATCGATGTATGTGTACGATTAGAATACTGTCTGTGACGAACGTTTTATACCACTAGAAAAACTCCCACCGTGAATGAAGAAAAGTTACATGTAATTAGCGCGATCGGTTATTTGCTGAGGGATTAAGCTCAGTCAGACAACGAGCCTCCGGTTCTGCCAGTATTACTGCTTATTTCCCTACACTCATAGTATAATTTACCTTGTTACCTTGCGCAGCAAGGTCACTCGCAAAGTAAAATAATAATAAACGTGGGAAACATGCAGAGATAAGATAAGATGATTCGGTTTTCCTCTTCATCGATCATCCTTCCTCTACTTGGAACATATTAACGAAAATGTGTGGATTTATATGAAGAAATCGGGCGCAAGGTTCGTGTCGGCGCTCCAGCGACGCTCGCTCTCGTACTGATTTACCATAACGGTATTATGTCATGTTTGGTCCATCCTGACTCGGACTCGGACAACTGCCAGCAAATCCAAAAAGTTACTACGTGTATTTCAATAGACTCGGACTATGTGGCGCCGAGTTTGACATGCCTGGTTCTAGTTTGCAGCGAATCGGCTAGTAGACGGAAAGCCAGCACGACGACGACTAATACTGGCGAATTGTCATCAAACACACTTCAGGTCGGCGCTCATTCACATTCGTCAATCAATCAACCGTTTTTTAACGGTATGTTTTGAATGCTCTTCATGATGGCGCTTTTTTTAAAGCCTCGGGACTGCAGTTTGCGATGCGGAAAAGTCAAAGGGTCTCTGCTATATGGGAATATACCTCGTCCATTCGGCGTCACATCGGTCTTTGATGTGCCTGATTCATATATAATGAAGGTTGTGGAAGAATGTTGAGTAGAAGTCTTCGCTATGAAGCTTCAAGTTCTTGTCGCGCTTGCGCTTCACGTATATCTCACCTGCGCTGCTCCGTCATCGACAAAGGTCACCTTGGACAAAGGTACTTTTGTAGGCACAACGGATGGGAGAGTGAACAAATATCTGGGCATTCCCTACGCACAACCGCCGTAAGTTAAATGCGCCTCATCTGTCTCGTATATTGGTGCCTGATGCTAGGATAGTGTCGGCAACTTGCGTTATCGTCTTCCAGAGTCATACGGCTCCTACAGCGGTCACTATGATGCCACGAAGTTTGGCCCGTCATGTACCCAGGTGGCCCGGAAATTTCCCCATGTGCCCGGTGTCTCGCCAGAGATATTGGATTACTTGAACAACACTCTTTATCAAGTTTCTAAGCCAGACAGCGAAGACTGTAATTATCCAAGCCTACTCTTCTACAATTGATTAAAATCCCTTTAACAGGCCTTACGATCAATGTGCTGACTCCTGTTGTCTCTGGCAACGAAAAGTTACCCGTCGTTGTGGTCCGTCGGCTTTATTCTATACGACCTTCTCTAACGTCGCTTTTCCTTGCAGTGGTTCCATGGAGGTGACCCGCGTTTATGCATTGATTGAATGTGTATCGAAGTAACATCTCTTTTAGGTTTCTTCCAATTTAGCGGCAGCTCAACGTGAGTGTTCAGAATTTCACGAAGCAAAGTGACGTGCTAAGCGTGTTGATAGTTATGATGGCTCCAACATCATCACTCGTTCAGTAGCTCTCAACCAACCCATAATCTATGTCAGCATGAACTATCGGTAGGTCATTTTGGATCTTTCAGTCATACGTATTGAATCTTATTGCTAGTATTGGCGGTACGTGTTGGTATGACTGGGCGTGAAGGTGGCCTAACGCAAGATAAGGCTTTGGTTTCATGGGCGGCGATGTCTTCAGGAATGCTGGCATAGGAAACCTTGGTCTTTACGATCGTAAGTCTTGTCGCGGTCGCTCCGTTCGTTTCTCTAATATCGAGTGACAAGAACGTTTGGCCCTTCGGTGGGTCAACAAGTACATCTCGTCGTTCGGAGGAGATCCCACCAAAGTCACAATGTGGGTTCAACGTTCAATTAGCTTTCTACTTGGCTAAAGTTTCTCCTTACAGTTGGGGTCAAAACTCTGGCGCGTATTCCGTCGGTTCTCAAATGATCACAAACGGTGGCAACACCGAAGGCTTGTTCCACGCCGCTTTCATGCAATCTGGTGCACCCAGTCCGTTCGGTTATATGGACAACGTTCATGGCCAGCGTTACTGGAATGCTATTTCGAGTGAACTTTGCCCGACGGAAGTGGATAAGGTTGAGTGCATGAGGCAGGTGCCTTACGAAAAGCTGAGGGCTGCTATCGATGGCCAGCCCAATGTCTTCTCCTGGGAGGTACGCTTTGGTTGATTTTTTGACTTGCACGGAATGTGACGCATCTCTCAGTCGGTCATCCCAGCTTGGTGGCCACGATCCGATGGTATTTTCCTCACGAATACTGCTCAGGAGTTGGTGGCACTGGACCACGTTGCGCCAATCCCTCTTGTCATAGGTGCGACCCTAATTTTCTGTATCGTTTCATTCTGACTATTTTTAGGTAACGTTGACGATGAGTCAACGCTATTCTCCTTTTCAAACTTAAACATTACGTATGGCACCTGTCTTTTGAGTCTGTTAATGTTATCATTCTCACGCATCGAATTACAGCACTACTCAACTGCTCGGCAACTATGCCCACAGCAACATGTTCCCCTATATTCAACCCCAGGAACTCTCCATGCTTCTCGGTGCTCATCAACCAGCCCCAAGTGCCGGTTCGCCATTTGACACCGGTGATGCCAATGCCGACCTGGGTCCAGAATACAAACGTCAGTCAGCCGCCAAGGGTGACTTGGTTTGGCAAGCTCCTCGTCGTTCCTTCATCCAGCAAGTCTATAACAAGCAACCATGCTGGTCATTCCGTAAGTATTTTCACGTGATTCGGATCGATCATTAATCTTTGGTGTCTTTAGTTAGCAAGCGCTACAAGCAGACGCCTTACCTTGGATCGGTAAGCGATAGATATTCACAAACCAAACCAAGATACTAACGCACATGGTACCGTAGTTCCAAGGGTCCGATGTCCTCATGATCTACGACAAAGGTGATCTTCAGGACTATCTAATCAACTTTGTCAACAAGCAAGACCCGAACGGCCAGAACCTATACGAGTGGCCGAAATACGATATCGACAACGTTCCATTGCTGACGCTCTATGACAATCCAGATGTTCCGGTCAATATCACTACCGATGATTATAGGAACGCCACCATCCAGGTGGATGTTTATCTTGCTCTCAAATACCCTTTGTAATTTTTATCTACGAGCGAAAAATACACTTTCTTGCATCGCTGAGATATATTTTCTTGGACATTTATATATCGTTGGCGTTCAGTCCTATCAGTATCTAATCCATTAAGTCATTTAGCGTGGCTTGCTGCCGTGGTCGCTTTAGTCGAGAGATGACTTGTGCTGAGTGTTAGGAATGGTCACATTTGCGGTAAGAGGTATACTACCCACCATTCCATGACGCGATCAAGGATAGGGTGTATCAACCAGATTCACGCAGATTGTACTTTTGCTACGCGCGCAATTCTAAGTACTGGCCCTGCCACATTTATTCTAAAGCAGAAAAACGTAGTTTGCGGCAGAAGAGCCTGCAAAACGGTAAATTTCCAGCTCGTTCCCCACCCGGACCATTTCTCACTGGGGTCACCGTGATGACGGCAGATAAGGTTTCTAAGTCCGACTAATGACTCTGAGCGCTCGCGACGATGTTACTGGAGCTACGTGGTTCGTCCGCACGCCTGTTTTTCTTCATGTCTTTTAATCTATCGCATAAGCAACCCCACTACATCACTTCCACTCCCCGGCGATTTGCTCGAAGAAATTTTCATGCATCTAGACGCACAAGATCTCAGAAAGTGCCTGCCGGTATCAAAGCAAATCAACAATTTCATACATTCCTCGGTGATCCTTCGGTATCGATTGGCCTGTCATGCGGCGGGCGTCGTTGACAACACGTATTGCACGCTCTCATTCGCGGCACGCTACGAGGCTCTGATGAAGCGAGAAAAGGCATGGTGCAGGTTTCAGCCAGCCTTTATAAAGACATTTGATGATGTGCATAACCGATATCCCGTGTGGGACTTGACATCGGGCGTCTATCTGTATTATTTCCATGTCTCGGTCCATATTTATCACCTGCACTATTGCTTGCTTCCATCCACACCCGACGATGTTCTACGATGGACAGCCATACCCAATCATACTCCAATAGTCGAGTTGACCTGGAATCGTCCACGTGCAGATATTATCCGTGAGGCGGGCATGGCCATTGACGAACATGATCTCATGGTAACGTCATCTCGTGCGTTCGTCTAAAACCTATTTTATGAATGACACTCTCACTTTAAACACCAGGTCGACGCATGTCGATCAAGAAGGCACCATGCCACGGTGTTCAATATACATGACTCTTCTTCAATTCTCCACTGGAGAATACCATCCGTTGGCACATTGTCCACGAATCGATATACAAGACAACTACGAACTAAATCAGATCATTAAGCTGGAAATCGCCGGCGACAACCTTGCTCTCCTAGTCGGGACTCGCGGGGGGGATCAACTATATATCTTCGACTGGAAGACGGGCCATAAGAGATTGGTAAGTAGCTACCCTAATCCATTTTCTTTCCTAAACATTTGTCTTTTTTGCGTTAGAAACATCGAACTTGGGAGAGGGCCTACTTTTTTCTTGCTTTTGTATCACCCGAAATTCTTCTGATACCCAACGATATCCGGGGCCAACATGAAGTTTGGGAGATCCCCAAGGAAGCAGATAGCGTTCCATATCAAGTGTTAAGTCTTCGTTTTCCTGCTCTATCCAAGGAATATTCTATCAGTGGATTTTATTGCAGTGGTCGACCTGGCCCACATAACGTTCTACGCACTTCACCTAAACCATTCCACACTTCTGTAGACGAAACCACGATCATGATCAGGGTTGTTATTAGTACCGCCCTTTCCCCAAACCAAACCAACCGAACATTCGTTCTTTTCATCCGCCGCCGATCTCTTCTAGAAACCATTACGAACCTCAGACGGACAGGTGTGCCTCCCCCATTCAATGTTCTAGCTCATTCCAATAACGAGGTGGTCATGTATGACGACTCTGGAATGCCATACTCTTTCTCCACTATCACGGACTTTGAGGCACCCTCCGGAAAGGTGTATACCGTGAAGTCAATTCCTTGGTCTGAATGGGGACCACCTATCTCAAGGTGGCTCGACGTCGGGGGCAAGGCTCGAACCTGGTACACCTCTTCCGCTGGGCAAAGATGGATGCGTCTTGAGCCCGTCGATGACGACGAGAATGGTGAAAGGTGCCGACTCAGCATAGTCGATTTCAACCCATATAACGTCTGCAATCCTCAAGATAATCTGCCAGGAGAGTTGGTTGTAGGACGGAAAGGAGACTACTTTGATCATGGTAATGTTTTTGCGGAGGTGATCGAGATGGGATTGGGCTGTACGATATACACAGCTCCCGAGGTGTATGATTATAATAGGTGGTTCATGGACGACGAGAGAGTGTTGGGTTTTAAGGTATTTGCAAGGCATGACTTTACGTCGTATAACTTACGGTTGGCAGTACGACTGGGACTCGGAGCACGGAGGGGTTGAAGAGATAACTGTATTCCATTTTGGCTGAGAGATTGTCATGCTTATGTGTCTGCTCGTCCTTGGTACTCGTCAGAAATATATCACTTGCTGCCTCGACATCTACAACACCCTCAATCATGATAAATGACTGGAATTAAGGTATTGACTTGTCACCGGCGGTGATGACGTTGGTTCAGTACAACTTCCTCATGGAAAAGACAAAACATCTTACTACTAGTACGTGGCATGTCTGGCAGTCGTATTTTTTCGCTTGGTTCTCCGGAGCGACGTTGTAGCTGCAAGTCTACACGCTTTATAAACCCATTCTACATAGCATTCTGAGTTTCCGCCACTTGTAGTACAGCAGTTCACGATTATGATTCTGCTGCGACGCCGAATGTGAAGTGTGAATTCTAAGAACAAATACGTGCTGCTCCAGGTTTGACTCGACATTACTACAGCGTACTATCACACAGTGCTGGCGAGAGGCACGCGAAGCACCAACAAGGTCCTGTAATGTGTCGGTGGCGAAAACTTATAAGCGCGCCACTCGAGTTCGCTGTCCCGGGATTACAATAACGACTAATCAATATATTCAAATCTGCATACAACTATGTACAATTGAAAGACTCGGACAAGGTTAGTAGATTGCTACAGTAACTGGAACCCGGTTGCAAGCTCTGGATTCAACTGCATTGATCATATTAATAAAACCCTCTTGGCACTGATTCACCGAAACGTACTAAATCCATGTAGGCGGCATCCTCCTGGGCTTTCTCCTTAATTTATGCATCGCCCAGCCGAAAGGCTCGCCATTAACTGACGCATACCAGTCAGTTTACGGTGCAATCGATTTTCTCAGAGGTACTACGTACTGTAGACAGTAGCATGATGGAGGTACCGATTGTTGTCATACCCCCAACGATATTTGGGAGCTGGCAGTCTCTTGATTGTGGTCCAATAAAGAGGTTCTGGGAATTGGCTGTGTTGGCGTTAGTTAAGTACAACATGGACAGCTGGGAAAGTACCATTACAGAGGTTGGTGTTCATTTCGCTGGTACTGAGGAGTTGAACGATATTTTATACCTGTATGACCCCACAGCCTTCTGAGTTGCGGCGATGCCATAGTACGCCAGTTAACAGTTATGATTCTGCTGCGACGAGGGTGAAGAGTCAAACCAATGCGTGACGCAAGAATATAATGGAAAATGAAGCGTGAAATTTGGTATAAATCATGTTATATAGCACTGAGGATGCACATAGCATTACCTGTAAAAGAAATTGAATTCATATGGATTTCGTCATGTTAGACTCCTTACTACCAAAAACGCCTCAAGGTCCTAGTACGGCTGAAGCGTCGCCGAAATCCTAATGCGTTTAAGGCGCACGTCGGTGAATGATAGCACTGCCTAAGGACAATAGAGTTGTGATGCGAGAACTGAGTCTTATAGTGTAAGTTACTTACTGCCATACTTGAAAAGAGCGACGGGCGGACAGTAAAAATGACCCGACAAGTTCCTAAAGCAATTTGGCGGCGAAAGTCTAAATTAGGGCATGCCTTCCGCGTCAATTGTTTGCGACCTGGACTCCGAATCATTTTGATCGCCACTGAC
>WION01000634.1:0-27024 GCA_015039365.1 Amanita rubescens
CTGCAATGCGTGCAACCAGATTCAAGGCCGGCACTCCATGTGTGCCTGACCATATGATTCAACTAATCTTCAGGATGTGAGTATAAGCTACATCAATGACATAACCATCTGCACTGCCTAATGTTGTGCCCAACTTTTATTCAAACCATACAGGAAGTGGGTGTGCTTGTGTTGATACACCGGGGACATATAATCTTACACATCACCAGAATGTGAACTTTATTTGGACCTTTGATGGCATACATCATCTACTTACAATCATTCCTGGATTGGTGTATATCAGGCTGTGAGTTGGAATGTTCCTCAACCCAATCACAGTGGTGTACCAATGGCCTCATCATGGCATTGAACAGGTTGATGTAAGTTTTGGCTTGGTGCTCTCTCACTGAGTTACAAATGCTGTATTTGAAGGCTGTATGTACTATCCTACACCAACAATTTCAAACTTAACTAATAAATACTTTATCTGATTTGCAGGCGGTATATGTCATCTGCTCTTCATGACCACTTATTGATTGTTGCATTGGTCAATACTTGGCATTGCAGTGTGTAAGTTTGTTCCATCATCAGCATCACCAACTTCTGATATGTGGTGTAGGAGGTATGTGATTAGTTTGTCCTTTATTTTTGAATGACATTGGGGTGGATATCAGACTGTAAATATAATTGTGGGTTTACTTTTACCAGCAATTAGCAGATCATATTTGCATTTGCTTATAACTCACATATCTACTTTGCACCACTGGTGTGCTCTTCACAGGATGTGAATTTGCAATTTTTCTGTTGTGACCAGCCCCTCACAGCTTACCTCTGCTCTTCACAGCAAGTGAGTTTCTGACTTTTCTGTTGTGATCAGCCCCTCACAGCTCACCTCTGCTCTTCACAGCAAGTGAGTTGCTGACTTTTCTGTTGTGATCAGCCCCTCACAGCTCACCTCTGCTCTTCACAGTTTGTGAGTTTCTGACTTTTCTGTTGTGATCAGCCCCTCACAGCTCACCTCTACTCTTCACAGATTGTGAGTTTCTGACTTTTCTGTTGTGATCAGCCCCTCATAGCTCACCTCTGCTCTTCACAGCGAGCGAGTTTCTGACTTTTCTGTTGTGATCAGCCCCTCACAGCTCATCTCTGCTCTTCACAGGATGTAAGTTTCTGACTTTTCTGTTGTGATCAGCCCCTCACAGCTCACCTCTGCTCTTCACAGCAAGTGAGTTTCTGAATTTTATGTTGTGATCAGCCCCTCACAGCTCACCTCTGCTCTTCATAGCGAGTGAGTTTCTGACTTTTCTGTTGTGATCAGTTCCTCACAGCTCACCTCTGCTCTTCACAGCGAGTGAGTTTCTGACTTTTTTGTTGTGATCAGCCCCACAGCTCACCTCTACTCTTCACAGGATGTGAGTTTCTGACTTTTCTGTTGTGATCAGCCCCTCACAGTTCATCTCTACTCTTCACAGGATGTGAGTTTCTCACTTTCCTGTTGTCTCTCACGGCTCACCTATGCTTTTCACAGATTGTGAGTTTCTGACTTTTCTGTTGTGATCAGCCCCTCACAACTCACCTCTGCTCTTCACAGTTTGTGAGTTTGTGACTTTCCTGTTGTGATCAGCCCCTCACAGCTCACCTCTGCTCTTCACAGTTTGTGAGTTTCTGACTTTTCTGTTGTGATCAGCTCACAGCTCACCTTTGCTCATCACAGCTTGTGAGTTTCTGACTTTTCTGTTGTGATCAGTCCCTCACAGCTCACCTCTGCTCTTCACAGATTGTGAGTTTCTGACTTTTCTGTTGTGATCAGCCCCTCACAGCTCACCTCTACTCTTCACAGATTGTGAGTTTCTGACTTTTCTGTTGTGATCAGCCCCTCATATCTCACCTCTGCTCTTCACAGCGAGTGAGTTCCTGGCTAAGTTTTCTGTTGTGATCAGCCCCTCACAGATCACCTCTGCTCTTCACAGCAAGTGAGTTTCTGAATTTTATGTTGTGATCAGCCCCTCACAGCTCACCTCTGCTCTTCATAGCGAGTGAGTTTCTGACTTTTCCGTTGTGATCAGTTCCTCACAGCTAACCTCTGCCCTTCACAGGATGTGAGTTTCTGACTTTTATGTTGTGATCAGCCCCTCACAGCTCACCTCTGCTCTTCACAGCGAGTGAGTTTCTGACTTTTCTGTTGTGATCAGCCCCTCACAGCTCATCTCTGCTCTTCACAGGATGTGAGTTTCTCACTTTCCTGTTGTCCCTCACAGCTTACCTCTGCTCTTCACAGGATGTGAGTTTCTGACTTTTCTGTTGTGATCAGCCCTTCACATTTCATCTCTGCTCTTCACAGGATGTGAGTTTCTGACTTTTCTGTTGTGATCAGTCCCTCATAGCTCACCTCACCTCTTCATAGTATGTGAGTTTCTGACTTTTCTGTTGTGATCAGCCCTTCACAGCTCACCTCAGCAAGTGAGTTTCTCACTTTTCTGTTGTGATCAGCTCCTCACAGTTCACCTCTGCCCTTCAACACAGGATGTGAGTCACTGCACAAAATCAATATTTGATTGCTTTTTGATCCTTGCATCCTTCTTTTGAAATGCATCCAGAATGTATGTGCCTATCTTATGTGTTACTTCCACTCTTTCATGGGGCCATTTCATCTTCTACTCTCCAATATATGTCCAAACTGATTGCTTTGTGTGGTTTTATAGGACCATCAAAGTTTGGAGCAGTGCTTCGAGCTTATCTTGCCATTCATACCACTGCAGGTGTGGTACCTTTGTTACAATCTAGGCTAGTTGCCTTATCATCATTCAACTTCACTTAGGATTCTTATCAACTTCAAGCTATGTGGATTGGCCTCAGTATGTTTTAACATTCTCTGCCATCATTGATGTCTCACTGATCTAGCACTTCATAGTGGCTGCAGCTGTTGCAGATCTCTGCTTATTTGCCTCTCTCTCAATATCCCATGAGACCTTTCAGGAGACTTTTGACTTCTGTCTAAATGCAGCATCATATCTGAAACTCAAGTCTGCTGTAGAGGAACAGTCTTCTACTATCATTTATGCCAATGTAGTCCTGGACATCCTGAAGGAGAATAGGGACAATTACAAGTTGTCACTGCAGTGAAGCAGGGTTGACATGCATAATGTGATAATGATATATGATAATGAAAAGAGCTTTGAATCTAGAGTGGGTTGCTTTGGCTTGAGGGTTTTCTGCCAAAAGATCATATGGTGATGTCAGAAAGGTAGGAACTTGGCTCATGAGAGACACAGTGGTCAAACTGCTTCTCCAGCAAAGACAAGTATTGGAATAGATAGACATCCCCATTCTCTGGGGTGATCTCTGACTGAAATAGAGTCGGACAGATGTGATAAAGATGAAGAAGAGGAATTTACTTCTTGTATGTCTTCTAGGATGGTCTTGTCTGAAGCCATCTCTGATAAAGTGACACGAGTGGGTCAAAGTTTCCTTTCGCGCGCCCACCTCCGAATTCGCGACCACCTTGACATCCTTGTCCAACATGGAAGAAGGCGATGCCTGCCCAGATGCCCCTTTCGAAGTCCGCGAAGCAGAATCCCACCGCGGGATGCAGCTGAATCGTGCGAGAGACCAACACTTTTTTCGTCACTCATGTCCGTCTACGACAAGAATCGAAAATGAGAATCACGTCTAGCGTTCAAAAGAGGCAAAATGCACCTTGCTCATATGCCCGCGATCTTCTTCCTCGATACCAGGACTGTCTTCTTTCCCATTAAGAACATGAACCTGATCGCTCAACGCTCCATCACTTGGCGAAAGCGACAAATGGGGCGGACAATGCGTCCTCTCCTCCTCCTGCACCACCAACTCAAGATCAACCCTCTCCTTATCCTTGTATCTCGGGCCACCTGTAAGGGGTAAAGGGAAGTGTAACTGACTCCGAAGAGCGGTGCTACCCACTAGACACCCGTCTTATAGGAACTTCCCCGATTGCTTTTGTCAAGGGGTCAATGCACAACTCTTTGAAAGTCCTCATGGCTTTCTCCTTGCCGTCAACCCAAACCTGCTCTGTGTCTGAGTATATCATACTTTGCGAATATAACAATATGCGTGTCGCTTGTTAGGGCAGCTTGGATGACAGTTAATCATGAAACTCACCACCGCGTCCACGCACCAGATTGACGATTTCCTCCATTCCTCTTTCTGCGATGCGATCGCCAGCGACAGGTATTGAGATACAAATCCTGAAAGTATGTTGTCTCGAATTGGAACATAATGGTCGGGTGCCCACTGAGCTACTCACCAGATGGCATGAAGTTCGCCCTTGAGCTCCATCATTTGCTCACATCCTTCGACCTCGCCAGGCTCGAGTCGGCAGCCCGTCCGTCCAGCACATATATTCTTATATACCATTTGCGCCCGATCCCATTTACACCCCTGCCAGCGTGAATGTGCCCGAACACATGCAACTTTGGACGGACGTGCCATAATGCAAAGAGCAGTGCGTAGCATCCGTGCCTGTTCGCGTCGAGGTGCGCCAAGGGAGGACCGTGTGTGATGAGGGTGTCGGTTAGAGGCGGGATTTTGGACCAGGTCTCGTGTGCTTCGGGATGCCCCGGCGGTGAGCGTTGGGCGGACGCGAGGATACTGGAAAGGCCATGATCCGTGTTTTGGTGTGTATGGGCTGCCATAGATGCGCAACTTGCGTCCACTTATGGTGAGTTCGATGGACGAATTCTCAAGGTATGTCAAACTTGGCGGTATACGCGCAAGCGTGCGAGCGCGACGTCCGAGTCACAGTGGTTGCCGGCGATGAAGAGTTTGTGGGGGTGCGGATGGGAGTTGAGCCAGGCGAGGGCGTCATCGAGTTCGTAGTCTGTGCCAGACTGGGTGAGGTCACCCGCGTGGATGAGAATGTCGCCTTCTGGGAGATGAGGTTGAGCGTGGTGGGTGTTGTGTGGGTGGGTGGGTGTCGGATACTTGCAAACGAGGCGGATGGGGAGTTTTGTCGGAAGTGCTAGAAGCGGCAGAGGGTGCAGCATGGAGCCAACGTGCAAGGAAAATGAGGGGCGATGATATGAAGCGGGGCATCTTGACGATAGATGATATCGTCGAGGCTCATAGCGTTCCGTGTGTCGAGAATGAGCGGTCCGAGTACCTAGAGATCCCACAGTTTGAGCCTTCTGTGGCTGGTCGGATGACCCACGCTGAATCGACACCGGCGTTGTCGAAGCCTGCTGATGTAACTCGCGATCACGCACATCACACTCGATGATGGATTATTGACAATAATAATAACATATGACGGGAACGGAACCCTCGATCGAGAGATTAAATAAAGTGAATATGCGGTGCCTGCACTACAATATTCATTGCCTTGAACTCCTCACTGACATCCTCGTCATCCCCATCCAGCACTTTACCCTCTCTGTTTGGTATGTAAAATCTCTTTTCAAGTGGCTTGACCCGCTTAGCCCATTCCGGGGCCTCTTCAAAGACTTTCGGGCGTGCTGCGAGCTCAGTAAAATCGGTTACGATGGGAGGTGCGTCCCTGGGCAAGCCGTATGCAATGCGTCGGTTGAAAGCGTCCCACATCAACTGGGTAAGGACGGCAAGAATGGCGCGGCGGACGGGATCGGGATTGGGATCGTCCACGGGCTTAGGAATGGAGGAGATGGCCCAGTCAGGATGGCTACGGCAAAAGTACTCGAGCTCGTCTCGGAAGTTAATGTTCCAGCCAAGGACGAAGAACTCGTAGAGACGGTACAAGGAGGCTGAAGGGGTGTCGGGGCTGGTACGGCCGAGGAGACGGGAGAAGAAGGAAGGGGAGACGTGTGGGCGTGCACAACGGGTACGAACACGGGAGGGATCCGCGAGGATGTCTGAGACTGTGGGTGGAAGGGCGAGCATCACAGTGTTCGCGTTAGATATTCTTTTTTATAGTATCACGTGACCCGTCGAAATCAGACCCATCTACGAGTTAAGGCTCTTGTTCTTTCTTCCCAATAATGCGGATGTCGAACACGGGTTAACGGCTGTTCACTCACATTTCCCGGATGAGTTCATTCCGTGTGGGAAGAACATGGCTTCTTCGCTAGATTAGTCTCCAGTGGCAATGCGGACACCAACAATGGTGCTGCCCTCAGGGAACAGATGACTCCTGCTATGCCTTGAAGATCGACCGAATGGAGGCTTGAAAGTGGTGAGTTGAGATATTCTCCCTTGGAACCGTGATTGCTCATTTGTTCGGCATCCAGTTGTTAATACTTTCTATCGTGCTCATAGCAATGTTTGATCACCTCACTCTTTTCCGGGACTGTAGCTATTCATCATCATTCAAGGCGTAAATTAAATGTGCCGCTCAACGAACGAAAACTTAGCTTCAATGTATTCCTGGCCTAGGAATCAGCTAGGTATGCCGCACAAGGCATTCATAGCGACCTGCTGATCGCCAGGTGGGCATTGACACGTAATCATCATCAAAAAAATTGTCCATGCAATTACAAAATGCAAACTTGAAGATGTACACAGCGCTACAGACATTAGAAGGAACGCAGTGATATTTGAGGCTTGGTCGAGGCCGAAGCAGCAGAGGAATTACTACCAATTGCTCGCCTGATTGATTGCTCCAATAAATCACGTTGTGATTGATCAAGCTTCGAAGCAGCTTCTTTGAATGCCGCAGGAGAAGATGTAGCATACGATAATAACTGTGTGGCCGTCTGCGACCTCACAGGGTCGGTTGCCGACGGTTGTTGATTCGACAATAGAAGCGACATCGTCGGCAGCAGGATGCAAAGTGCGCGTGTGCCTATAAACACTTAGCAAGGTGCGAACAGCAGAGCAATTAACGTACGATGATTCTCGGGAATGGAGGAGAAAAATAAGTAGAATGCCTTCCAAACTTCGCCAACCGCGGCGGTACGTGCTTCGCTGATATTCCCGTCATTTACTAGAGACGCCGTCTTTGCAATGAATTCGACCAAGCCCGGAAGCACTTGTTTTGTACATTCAACTAGGACAGGACTTCCCAAACTCGAGGCAGCAATGAGCGTTTTGCAGCAATGTGCTGCTGTTAGGGTTATCGCCTGTGCAATTGTCAATTATTCAGTTTTCAGTAGTCCAAATATACACACATCTTCGTCTTCTAGTAGCTTTTGCATAATGATGAAACAGCAGTACTCTACAACCGGCCGCCCTAACTTGATCCAGTTCGGAACAACAGTTAGAACAAGAACAGCTGCCAGCATGTTATTCTTGACTTTTTTATCGCAAACCAGACCTTGTCGTCCTCTGTACGAATATACTCGAAATCGGATGGGAAGAATAAATCGAAAGTCTTACCTCATTTCGTCTATATTCAAGAGACACGCAGATAACAAAGCATGGACTAGCCGAGTATATAATGCCTTATCTTGCTGAGGAAATTCAAGAAGCGACTTGAGCGCAGGTAAAGTGGGTCCAACAAGATCTATTTCGGTCGATTCGTCCTTCAACAACTCTATTGTAGTCAGTGGACAGGCCAAACAGTCGGTCTTGCTTTACTTACCTGTATATAGCATTATGGCCACCCCACGTACGTCTTCTCTTTGAGAAGACTCTAAGGTCGACATAACTTTCGTCATTGCCACGAATGCTGTATTCAACATCCGAACGCGGTCCAGTGTATCTCCCTCTGTCTTTATTAGGTATCACTACGCTTCGTTGCTGCAAACGCTACTCACGGATGATGGGCCCGCGCGACGACGACGACGAATGCTTGATCGTGTATGAACATATTCTTAAGCAGTGGGTCGCCGCAGAAGTAGGAGCAAGATTAGGGCTGACAGCCATCAACGCATTACACAAGGAATATCAGTGTAACGTACCTTGAACTGTGCATTGTTGCCATACTTGCTAGCATTTCTATAAGGTCTATATGCACGCTAGCCGGTTCTGTCATCGCCAACCGATAACATTGGCTTATAAGCTCATCGAAAATAGTTGGTTCAGCCAGTACGTTCCCCGAGTATTCTGGTCGAACTAGCGACTTGAGCGCACGCAGAGCAGAGATCAAGACCGATTGATGAGATGACGGGGCATGGCTCGATTCGGATGACGATGTCGAAAGTGCCTCGAATACCAAACCAAAAAGGACATAGAAGAAGGCGGTGGGTTCCTCTCTACCACGCGCCGGTTGCACCAGGGTCCCAGACCCATTTTGTTTCAGCTCTTGTCCGTCCATTGCGGCTAATACGTATGGGTCCTCGGCTTGCATCGCGTGAGCTACCGCAGACAGTATGATAGGCCATGCGTCCACATAATACTAGGTATGTTAGCACTATGTTTGCAGTGACATTTCGAATGAATACACTTACGGGCATCAGTACCTCTTTTCCAAGGCTTGAATATGAAGCGTCAATGCCGACTGTGGACGACTCCTGGGTGAATTCCGAGTCAACACGGATGCTTGCATAGTCGGACAAGGCCGCAATCCAGAGCGGAGCAAGCTTCGGTTTATGAGGCTTGATGACATTTTCCAAGTAAGATTGGGAGGCGCTGGCAACGTGCAACTGCGCCCATGCTGACAAAGTCGTTATTCTGAGCATAGCTGATGCGTTAGGGCTCATTTCGCCCGCTTCTCCGAGAGAGACCGTGCCAGAATCTAAAAATGAATCTCAGCATTGATTAAAAGATCATATACAACATATACGTGACCTTTAGACTGTTCCAATGCTGTCGTTAGCAGTCTCAAGATGCGACCCATTCTACTGATATCCTTGACAACACCACATCCGACAAATGCAGCGCAGGCATATACAGCAGAGGCTAAGATTTCTGGCGTCGAGTCTGAAGAGAAGGCGGGTGTCAAGGCAGCCGTGATGGGAGCCTGGTGCTGTTCCAACAGAAGGGCATCCTCATACGCTGGGTCAGGGGACGACGCAAAGACCTTAACAGTAGTATAAGAAACGTCATCAAATACCAGCAACGACAGATCACCTTGATAACATCTCTCAGCACCACCAGCCCTTCTAACCTTATTTCCGTCACATATGCCGTGGAAGCGGTAAAGGCCATCTTGATCAAGTCAGGAACTCGAGAAACAAGTAAGCTTGGTATTGGTAACCCGACATTCTTCGCATATACGGGATCAATATGCTCCCTTCTTCCACTCTGCGCAACAAGCGTGCAAATCTGGTGAAGACATTGCAGGGCGAACAACTGCGTCCTCCACCTCGATGTAGTATGTCCCACTCCGTCAGCGGTGTTGGTGCCTACTCCACCCGCTCCTCCCATAGCTCTGGAATTCAAGGATTCTCCTTCGTCATCACGCATATTCTGATTGGAAGCAGCTTCTGTAACCTGTTGGTTCGCGTTAGACCGCGCCATGATTCTTTGACAGAGATCTATCCAGGCCGACGGATTATGCACGACCGTTTGCTGCAGCCAACTAGAAATGACGTTCCTGACTCCTTGCACAGACGCATCGTCATCCAACATAGCGAACAGATCCTCGACGAGACGATCGCCTCCCAACTTGGACATTGCTAGTGCATCTTTTTGGACCAGCTGGTACAGCGCATTGATCGACGCAAGTTTGGGCGGACGACGAGAAGAGCTGAGATGCTGTCTGAATTGCTTCACGAGCCCAGGAATATCAACGTGTTCAGGAGCGAACATCAAAAAATGTTGAATGCACTTGATTGCTTCGACTTGAACACCCTCGTCATTCTCCAGGGAAAACTCTCTAATCAGATTAAGAACTAGCGTTCTAGTCCTCGGTGATTCGTGCATGTCCGGCCCTAAAACCGTCGTAACGGCGTCGATGATTTGACACGCAACAGGATATGCCGGACAATCTCCGCTGAGATTGCCGTTGAGCAGTGTTCCACCCTCCCTTTCGTGCGAATCGAGGGTATAAACTTTGAGCAGCATTCCAAGCGTACTTGATACGAACGGCGCGTAACCCAAACTGGCGGCATTGATAACGGTAGCAAGTGACTTCAGAGCCCAGAAGTGTACAACCGGGTGCGGGTCGTTGCTCAGTGACATGAGAACATTGACTGTCGTTTTCAACAACGGACCAGCAGCAAGCCCACCGACGTAATTGTATATAGCACCAAATGCGAGCGCACAGCCTGCTCGCCCATTGGGATCTCGGTTGCTAACGACCTGGTCTACCAAATCTTTGATCTGAGTCGTGAGGAAACTGGTGTTTGAGAGGCTGGCAAGCCTTCCTATCGCCTCTGTGCTCGCAGCACGTAAGACGGGGTCACCATCGATAAGTGTAGACTGTGCATATATTGAGTACGGCCAAACGGGGAAAAAGGAGACATACCATAAGGAACGGGGACAGCAGGTTAGTTATCTGTGTATTTCCTAAAACATCGCGAGTTTGCCTTGCATGCGTTGAGCCCATGGCGTTCCTCAAAGCAAGAACTATCGCGATTGACGCGTTAACAGTAACAGCAACCTTCCGACCCAAATTCTTCTCAAGCTTCGAGGACCGAACAGCTTCAAGCAACGTATTGATCGTCCGGATAGAGACTGTCAGGTCCTGCAAGGGCAATAGTTGCGCAAATAATTCGACAGCTGCATCCACTACCGCTGTCGTAGGTGGCGGAGGTTCAACAAGTTGGAACAGTTTCCCGTCCAAACTCCTGGATTGCTGCTGACACAAGAAGAGTGGATCGTACTCGCAAGTGCCTAAGATAGGTTTCCGCAACTAATAGAATATTGTCACTAAGACGTCCCACCAGTTCATCACCAAAAACACGTACCAGCGCATTTATAGCAACCTCCACCACATCTCGATTCAAAATGTCCCCTCCATCATCACCATTCTCCTCTCCGCCGTTCGCAGAAGCAGGTGATCCCTCAGCCCTAGCCCCATCCAGCATTCCAAACCCGACCTCGACAATCTCACCTGGCTTACCACCCGCAACCACTCCATACGCATATCCATCGGCGCTACACCAAAGATTCGAAAAGGCGCCGGTATTTGAAGTAATCGCGGCTTGCAACTGCGAACCTGCGTACCCCTCCATGCTGCCAAACAGAGACGCAGTCGATTGCAACAACGCGTTCTGAATTGGATCCGCGATCCGATTCGCGCCAAGCGCCGAGAAACACTGGAATATGCGCTTCCTTAACAATGCCTCTCTAGCTCGCAGAGTCAAGGATCGACTGCCGGGGTATCCCAACTCTGCCCCGATGGAAGACGGTCCAGGTCCAGGTCCAGATGAAGACCCCGATGATGTACCCCCACTTACGATCTCCAGAGGATCTTCTACACTCAAACCCTGAAAGTTATTCGCAAATTGAAGCGCGTTGCTCAACACGGACGAGATCCTACGAGCCACATCGAGCGTAACAAGCGCAGACGCGTTGTGACGAAGGAAACAAAGGACGGCGCCCAACGCGCTTTCTCGCACGTGCAACAAGAACGCCCATTCCGACGGAGATCGAGACGCTGAGCCACTCAAGCTCGTAGAACTCGATCCAGCGTTTCCGAGACCGCTTCCACCCGCCAAATCGCGTCCTGTCGGTTTCGGCAGCGCGTTCCTCCAAAGGACGAGCAATTGCGCGAGCTGGGGTCGGACGAACCCAGGTCCTAAACAGAGTAGCGCGCTTATCGCGGTCCACGCTACCTCTACTTCGATCCATGCAACCTCTAAGGTGTGTTCGCCTGCGCGTTTGAGTAGTTGGACGGCGATGTCGAGGACTTTGGCCGAGATGTCGTATGAGACGTAGAGGGGGCGAGAAGGGATGACTGATACGAGTGCTGCCAGGGCATGGGCGTGGCCGAGCGCTCGGATAGGTGGTGAAGAGGTGTGGTGTGATGAAGAGGGAGGGCTGACCAGGAGAGTGAGATCACGTTGCAACAGTTCGATAATGGTCAAAAGGGTTTTTGGGAGACGGAGAGGAGTCGAAGCGCAGAAACAACGCAGAGCCCATGATGCGGATATGCGCACGCTATGACTGGGGTGGGTGAGGAGGGTGAGGAGCGGCTCCGCTAAAGCTTCCTGTTGTATCGTTTACGTGAACACTGGATCGGGGGGGCTACTCAAAATCAAACTGACCTGAATAGTACCCGGGAGATTCCCAAGCTGACCCACCAACCCAGCTGCCTCCTTCAACACTACACATAACACAGTACTTCCCGGGACGTTAGCACCGGATCCCAGCATCGGCGGCCAGCGCTTGAGATACGACACCGACAACTCCTTGAGAGCCTGTATCTGGTCCTGTTCGCTCAACATCCTCACCCCAACCACATCGCGAAGGACGATAGACACGAGCTTACAAGCAAGCAGCCTTTCGTACCTCTTCGCAAGTACATTTATGCCCCCTGCACCGCCGCCAAAACCCGATCCAGACGTAGCACCGCTACCTCCAGCGGAAGAAACATAATGTGCCACAATCTCCGTCATAAAATGCGCGACTAGCAACGCATAGTTCGCCTCTACCCATTCCGAGCCCAGTTTTTCCAGCACGGCAACATAAAAGTCGAATAAACCAATCTTTGTCTTTCTACTTGCGTTGGTCTTGTTGAACTGTACGGAAAGATGCTTCAGCATCTCCTCCGCTGTCCAAAGTGGTTTGGCGATTTCCACCGCTGCAGCGGTATGCGCAGGGGTCCCTGGAGCGAGGGTTTCGTCGTTCTCCACTAGACTTCCATCTCCATCTTTTCCCTTTTTGCTAGATCCCGCAGACCCCGCCTTGGATGAGGCAGCGGTAGGTGGAGGAATCGCGATCCTTCTCTCCATCTGCGTCGACGCTAGTAGATGTCCAACTAACCCAGCATGCGCGCTCCTAGTCGACTGGTCTGCACCATCCAGGCTCCGAACGCATAAAGTCAAGATGGACTCTACGTCTGTGTGAGATGGAGGCGTGTCCGGAGAGAACATGGCGATTAGGACCTGTGTTGCGGCTCGCTGAACGGGGAGGGATTTGTCTGTTAAGACGTATCGCGATTGCTTTAGAATGTCTTTGGAGGCATAATCGGTTACGGCGCGTTTGGCTGTTGAAAGTGCTTTGCGGAGGGTGAGTAGGGCGGAGTATCGGAGCAGAGGCGACTGAAAGGCCTTGTCAGCCAAAATAGTTATAGATCGTGTTAGGCGTACTTGCATTATTAGATGATTTGGCAGTTTTTAGAGTGATGACGACGATCTCGGCCATGAACGACATGAACTGTGAAAGAGAACGTTTACGACCAGTCTCATCCAGAAAATCTGGATACTACTCACCTGTGACCCAAATGTACCCATAATCTCTCCTATACACGTGAACGCAGCACTCAACGCGAAGCACTCAGCTTCCCATTCAACATCCTCAACGTGGACCACTCACATCCTCTTTGCCTCTTTCTCTGGGGTCTTGAAATCGCCCACGATCTTCATGAACACTTGTAGAGTATCGAAAAGGGACCTCGTTTCACCTCGTGAATACATCGCAGTGAAACATCTCGCAACGAGGTTTCTAAGCGCTCGACCTGGAAGTGGGTACGGATCTGGTGCAACGACGACTTTGATTAGAGCTTTCTCTAGAGCGGATTGCTTTGGCTTGAGGGTTTCCTACCAAAATATCATACGGTGACTTCAGAAAGGTAGGAACTTGGCTCACGAGAGACACGGTGGTCAACTGCTTCTCCAGCAAAGACAAGTATTGGAATAGATAGACCTCCCCATTCTCTGGGGTGATCTCTGACTGAAAGAGAAGTCAGACAGATGTGATAAAGATGAAGAAGAAGAATTTACTTCTTGTATGTCTTCTAGGATGGCCTCGTCTGAAGCCATCTCTGCTGAAGGGACGCGATGGGTCAAAGTTTCCTTTCTTGGATCAATGCGTGACAGATGGTCACTCCGAGTCCATCAAAATTCCCATCACTACCGTTGTCCAAGCCTCGAGAGACGATTCAATCATTGAATCTGTGTTCGAACTCACCATACATCAGAGCCACGCTTCAGCACCCTAATTCTCGGCGTCACAAGCACCAAGGAGCTATCTTCCCTTGGGCAATGACTTGGTATGTAATATGGGCGCCGTCTGGTTCAAAAGACGCGGACGACCAAATGTAAGAACTTGCAGCTTGCGTGATGAAAGGAAGCTAGGAGGGGTTTCGAACCGCTCATTGTTCAAGATTCGTGGTTCTCTCAACTAGATTTTGGAGCCCAAAGAACAAGACAAAGGGCAGGAGAAGCCAGGCCGATGTGCCAGTGCGACTTAACTGCCACGATTGTCTTAGTGAGGGGCCCGCCAGTCGAATCATCTGAAACGGTGAGTTCGACAGGCTCATTAAGCAGCACAGTGGTTGTCAGGCCGCAAGCTTCACGAAACTTTACGCCTTGCTGTGCGCATTGAAAACCGTGGCACAATACTTGATCGTTACCGATATCTTGACCTGTTGTTGACGCCTCCAACCAGGATAAATAGATAATTGAGGAGAAGACCCCAGAATTGGGTAGAGGCAGGCCGCCGAGCCTCACAGGTATTCAAATATTCAAGTACGACACAAAATCTATTTCTTCTGTCCGGTATAATCCAAGAATACCCGTAGAACCGATCACCAACAATGTCAAAAGAGTGGAAAAAAAGATATAAACCCAGCATCTGATCCTCGCCGACCTCTTTCAGTAAACTACTTCAATCGTCAACGCAGCTGAACGAACGGAATCCGACTTCTCTGCCTTCACCTTCTGCGTACCTGGACTTTTGAAGGTAACGGAAACGTGTCCGTTTGCGTCACTGGTCTGTCCATTAACCTCTGCTCCTGCAACGGGCGAGCCACTTTGACCGTTTGTAACGGTGAGTATCACTGGGTGACCAACGTGCACGTAGCCGGGGCCAGTAAGCTTGAGGAAGTTGACCTTGTTGAACGCGTCAAAAGCGAACAAGACGTCGTCCATGCGCTTGACCTCTTGTTGACACCCTCCGACCGGGATAAATTGATAATTGAGGAGAATGCCCCAGAACTTGGTAGATGTCTGCGCCTGGTCCGCGATGGTGGTGACAAAGTAATCGTCGAACTCTGTAGAGAACGTGCTGCAAGTAGAGGTTGAGCGTCACATTTTCGGGAAAGGGAATGCAGTGGGGCGGACTTACCCGTCCCACGAGAAGTGATGGAGTTTTGAAGCATCGTCGAGCGCACTCGTAACAGTGGGACCGGGAGTCGGATTAGCGTTATTATTGGTACCGTCACAAGGGTGGGTGCCTCCCGACGCAGTGGTCACCTTATGACCATGCGTAAAGATCGGTCCTTCGAAGATGGTGTAAGTTGCGGCTTCGATGCGCAAGTTGACAGTTGTTGGGACCGCCGAGTTATCAGCAGAGGCCTTGACGCTGAGGATGAGTGCCCCAAATAGGAAGAGCAAGCTGTGAGTGACAGTGCGTAGCGCGAAGCTGCGAGGTAACATGATAGCCTTTCGAGTGAAAGAAAGCCTCTGTTATTGTACTAGCGGCGTTTCTTCGGTTACGTGCTGCAAAAAAAAATCAAGTACGTAAATCTGATGCCGGCAGACAGCCCGAGTTCCTTCCCCATTTAGGTTTTCAAATTTTTATCTGTCGAAATGGAAAGGCGTGGGCTTAGGGCTGCTTAGGGAAATCCCAATGGGCAAAGACATAGCACCTTGACTCGGGACTCCTGGATTCCAGCACCTGGCAAACACTATAAATGACAAGCCCAATCACAACATGTCCCAGGACGAAACCGTACTTACAGCCAATTCCAAAACCGTAGTCGTTTTCGACTTCAGTATGTGGGGCCGAATAACGTGGGACGCCCAGCCATACTACTGATTTGGAAAGACTCATGTTTTCACCTCCAATTATGACCCTGAAGGGGCTTCAAATTTGTATGGTGACCGACCAAGTGGTATGATAAATTACATATGTAAGTATTGTTGTGTCACTGGCCTGAGAGTCTGTTTCGAGAAAATGGCCTGAAGACGGGGAGAGACAGGGCAGCTTCGTGGCATGTTGTCAGATGTTAGTATCCAAATCGCGTCTCCACCTGTTCCTCCGTACGGCGACAAGTCGATTGTTTTCGTTGTTTGATTTCTTGGTGAACAACGAGGTCAAGATGGGGAGCGTCAGCATCAACGATATACGACTGTAGCGTCCAGATAAGGTAGTACAGATCGTGAGTAAATATTAAATGATGGGAATATCAACGCTAGAAGGTGCGCTAATTCGCTTCCACACTGGGCCACAAATTGTCCACGCTAGTCCAACTTCCGCAGTGACTAGTCCATCGGATTCGCTACCTAACCAATCTTATAAGCAAGCCAACAAACGTATGTAAAAGACGAGGGTGGACTATGCTCTAGTTAGTGCCAGATCATCTTCATTGGGTGACGACTAATTTGATGACTTGAAGCGTGCCTGTCGAAGTTAACGGTCATCCCATAAAAGAGTTTGTGGATAGCGGCGCGCAACAGTCTATTATGAGCCTTCGATGTGCAGAGGCGTGTGGGTGAGTACAGTGTTCCTCCAGTTCTGCTCTCGCTGACTGGTTCTGACATTATGCGTCTGATCGATTCACGACTTTCAGGAATAGCGCGGGGAGTTGGGACTGCCAAAATTCTCGGAAGGGTGCACAGCGCTCAACTTAAACTGGCAGATCTCTTCTTCCCATGTTCATTCACAATCATGGAGGTACATGTAAGACTTTCAAAGTCTTATTACGCACGACTGACGTGACTTAGGGCCGAGACGTCGACCTGTTGCTAGGTCTCGACATGCTCAAAGCCCACCAAGCATGCATCGACTTGGAAAAGAATGTCCTCTGGATTCAAGGCCGTGAAGTCCGGTTCCTGAGCGAACACGAGCTACCGATGAAGCAAGGTAACGCCGAATATTCGTCTGCCTCAGTTTCTTATACCATAACTGAGGCTCATTCCTTAGATATTTGCCTCGATAAATTTTCGCTGCCAACAGTTACATGATCAATCCAAAGGCATGTTTGCATAGAGCGATTCCCTCGCCATTTTCTTCCTGAGAATCTGGGCTCCCGGTTCAGTGACGGATTTGTCCCGAGCCCTTCGTACAATCGCCTTGTCCGTCTCTGTCATCTCTGCACGCAATTTCAACTGATTCTGCTTATCCGAACGGATGTGGAGGTTCATGTACCTAATCGAAATACGTTCAACGACCACGCGGCAAAAGGAAATCGACGTTGCTTACTCCATGCATGAAGCGACCGTCATGGGTTTCTCAACAGTTGTGCCAGTGCGACCAGAAAGCATCAAAAACGCTTCTTTCTCTTTCGCCATCTTCATGGGATCGCCGTAGACGGGGAAAGGCATCGTGATCGAAAAGTCGCTGTTGTTGACGTTGAACTCCAGTAGTCCGAGGCGATCGTTGCGGTGCCCGTTGCGATTGAGTTTCTCTCTCTCTCCTCGCCACATGCTGTCGCGCATCTCGGTGAGAGGGGCATTTCCCGATTGGCCTGGTATGTGGGAGTACAAGTGATTAATTTGGATCATCCCTTCCATCTTCTCGCCGTAGGGCTCGTCAGTGATAAAGAGTTTGACGAAAGAATGTACGTCGGAAGGTTCGATGGCGATGTCGACGCGGGTCATGAATGGCACTTTGAATCCGAGCTCACGATTCCTGTTAAGGTCCAGGTCGAGGGCAACACAGACCTGGAGCATGGCGACGAGCGTGACGTTGGAAGCCAAGGTTTTCACGAGTTCCTGGACCTTGGGACGCTCTGACGGAGTGCACCCTGTTTTGTGACGAGGCCTGAAGAGCGGTGAGCTTTCGGAAGAGAATGCACTTCTGTTGACATACCAGTCCTTCTTTTGGCACTCCTTCGAACAATACCACACACTTTTGCACTGCAAACCATACGATTCAACCGGGAGAAAAATAGGAGGTCATCCTCACCCTTTTACATGTCGGCAAATTGTGGCGGACCGTGAAGCAGGTTGTGCACTGGACTTGGATCTTACTTTTGTTTGCCTCGATGACTTCCTGAGGGGTAGCTGTCATGCGGAACAACTCTTGGCTGAGAGGATGGGTCGTATGAATGACCTTCGTTGGATCCATCGTGCCGATGCGAGTCAAGTGGTGGTCACGCAAGGTCGCCAATTTATCTCAATAGTTCTGTGGCTGTACATGTCTCGGATGTTTCTTGTCCTGGTCTCAGCTACTAGTAACACACACTGGCACTTGCCATCCACAACCCCGACCTGTTCCGTTGTTTGCCGCGCGTTCCGTCCTCCGCCTGAAGGCTGAAGCTGAAGTATGACTGGTGCCTGCCTGCGTGTGTGACCTCAAGAATCTTAATCAGGTCGCGCGACACATACATCACTGAAGCCACTACGACCGCGCCGATGTTCCCAAATGTTTCCAACTGTAAGCCTGTACCTCCTAGCACCACCTGATCCTGCTATATTGATATATAATCCCTGTTATACTACAATTTAATAATGGGGACTCACCCAACGTTGTCCCCCTCCCGCCGCTTATAGCCCCTTATAGCAACGCGTGACGCGTCACGCGCGTGGTCACCAGTTTAGCCTCGTGGCTTTCCTTGCCTCCCTCCATGGCCGACCGACGTGAAGGCACTGCACGAACGATATTCAAGACGCTCCTAAAGCCCATTGATAAGTGGCGCAAATCAGCCAGCGCCTCGGCTAGCCCGTCGAGTTCAACTCGGGTTTCCATTTCCTATGCATCTGACGCTCACGATCCTGTCTCAAGAAGTGCAGGGCCGACGGGTTCAAGTAAGTATATTGGTCCCATCTTAGTTTTATCCGACTCAAACTCTTGCTAGGCGCCGATGCTACCTTGAATCAGGGTATGGATTTCTACCTCACAGATCTAGCGGACTCAGCCCACTATCCAGGTCCTACCACCCCCTTCCAGTCAGTAAAACATCTTTCATCAAGCATTCCGGATCTGCGAGGTCCCGCTGTTCAAGGTGAGATTGCAATACGCCCGGTCGTCGCGTCTGAGAATTGACTTCGAGCACGGCCGTGAAATCCGACTCGTACTGAAGAACCAGCGTCGATTAATTCTCAAATGCCGGTCTCGGATTGGAAGGCGACTACAAAACAGGGTCTTGGAGTAGCTTCGCGGTTCGCCCAAACGCTCCTCAAGAAGCTGCCGGACTGTGTCAATACTAATCCAGTTAAGATGGCACTCTCCATTGTTAAGGCGGTCATCGAGATAAAAGAGGTGGGTCGTCATCCTTGTATCTCGACCACAGGTTGACTATTATCTCAGGCGGTCGGAGAAAACAAGGACGAGCTTGCACAACGTCTCGAAGACACAGCGAACAGACTCATGTCTGTGGAGGGGGCTTTAGCTATTGGTATTCCGAAGGCTGCCGAACAGAAGATGGAGAAACTCAAACAGTACGTCGTCCTCCCTGCGTCAAATGGTATACCACAATGAACGCGTCGCCATCTAGGATCCTTCAGGAAGAAATGAAGAAGTTAGAAGACCTCACCCATAAGTCGCTGGCCATACGGACGCTAGACCATGAAGAATATCAGAAGATGATCGGCCAAATCTTTCAACGCGTAAATGGTGCTACGACATCCTTCCAGGTCCATACTCTTATATTCGTCTAAGCTTATGTATTTGCTCATTGTTTGTTCCCAGTTCGAAATGGCGAACAGCATCCAGGAAACGGCGAACATAATGCACGACGACATCAAGGCAAGTATCTCGGTTTCCTGGCTTGTGACCAACACTGATTGATTGAACAGAAAGAGGCCCTAAAAAGCCTGCGTCCCTCCGAGAAGGCCGACCACAATACTATTCTCGAAGAGCAGGGCCTGAAGCGGGAAGTGTGCACGGACGGAACGCGTGTCAAGATATTGGAAGATATTATCAAATGGGCTAATGATTGCTCATCAGACAGCCCGTGTGTCTTCTGGCTGACTGGTCAAGCTGGCTCCGGCAAAACCACAATTGCGTATACCATAGCCAAACGATTCGAGAAGGATGGTGAAGCCAACGAGCTCACCGTCTTGGGCGGCAACTTTTTCTGCTCACGACAATACCAAGAAACACAAGCCCAAACCCGTATCATTCCCACCATCGCCTACCAGCTTGCTCGTAAATGCAAATCGTATGCAAACACTTTGCATGTTGCCGACAAATTCGACGCCGTCAATCACGACGTCTCCCGCCAGATAAAGAGTCTTCTTCTTGGACCTTGGCAACTGTCCGAAGCCACACGCCCCCTGAACTACCACCCTACCTCGTTATCATCGATGCTCTCGACGAGATCAAGGACAACGGAGGGTCAGCATTTCTGCGCGACCTGCTCACAGCAATCAACAAAGACGATATCAGAGGCTTAAAGTTTCTCGTGACGAGTCGATCGGATCCTAAAATTGTTACACTCTGCGAGTCCTTCGCGTCCGAGGCCGTTTGTCGTCTCCAAGACGTGCCGATCGAAGAGGCAAAGTCAGACATCAAGATGTACTTGAACATCAAGCTGCCGAAGCTTGCTGGCAGTCCAGAGCTGGCCAAGGTTGGACAACAGGCGGGTGGTCTGTTCATCTACGCTGCGACGGTGGTGAGGTATTTGACCCGGTGTAACTCGATCTCCCCTAAAGAGCAGACCGAGATGCTTAACAATCTCCTTTCCAAATCGGCTTCCGCAAGTGCTACATTCTTAATTGACATATTATACCGCCAAATTCTGCACGACGCGTTTTCGGAGTTCGAAGGAAATATCTTGACTCGCCGATTGCATTCCTTTATACCTTCCTATGTACGGCTGAACGCACATCACCCTCTACCGTTGCTGCGCTCATCGCAGGCAATGATAATGAAGCCGCAAAGGCCGTTTTGGATAATCTCCATTCTGTGCTATATACCCAGGACGATCGGGTTTTTTGGTACCATGCCTCGTTCCCCGACTTCATTTTTGATCCAGCCCGGTCAAACTTCTGCGTTGGTGAGAAGAACTTTCTGTTTTCGTGTAACGAACCAGCACACCACAATCTTCTTAGTGAATCGTGCTTCGGCGTCATGAAGTCCAGTTTGCGATTCAACATGGGTGATATAACTTCATCCTTCCCGTTCGACCGTGACAACGCCGCTGCGCTGTCTAAGCAGGTTGACCAGAACATCACTGCTGTTCTTAGGTACTCATCTCGCCACTGGACTTACCACTTGCCATTGCCCCAGCTCATCAATACCAATAATCTTCGTTGCTGCATTTCGGAGTTCCTCCAAATTCGTGTCCTGTTCTGGATCGAGGGTATGAATTTGCTTGGATTATGCAATCAGTGTACCCCAATGCTTCAGCATGCACGTCAGTGGGTATTGAAGGTATGGATTGCAAGGCTTGAGTTGTGCTGCAAGAACTAACAGTGTCGGTCAGTACGGGAACAGTTATTCGGAATTGGCAGGTGACCTTTGTGAAGCTGCCAATTTTGCTACCTATTTTGCTGGGAGCCCGGCTGCCGAATCGACACCGCATCTGTACATCTCGGCGTTGGCAACATGGTCGCGGGAAACTAGTCTCTCTCGGAAGTGGAAAAGCCAATTCACTCGCATCCCTGTCTTTACGCATACCAAAGGCAGTAGTATTGATTTGCCATTGATGACGATATCAGCTAGGGGAATAATCTTCGCTGTTGCATTTTCAGGGGACAGCACGCGGATTGTGTCTGGGTCGTCTGACAAGTCTGTGCAGGTGTGGGATGCGTCAACAGGTGTGGAGTTGAATAAGCTGAAGGGCCACACCGGGTGGGTCAATTCGGTCGCGTTCTCGAGCGATGGGACGCGGATTGTGTCTGGCTCGGATGTCAACTCTGTGCGGGTGTGGGATGCGTCGACAGGTGTGGAGCTGAAGGAGCTGAAGGGCCACACTGGGTCAGTCAATTCGGTCGCGTTTTCGAGCGATAGGACGCGGATTGTGTCTGGCTCGGATGACAACTCTGTGCGGGTGTGGGATGCGTCGACAGGTGTGGAGTTGAAGGAGCTGAAGGGCCACACCGGGTCAGTCATTTCGGTCGCGTTTTTGACTGATGGGACACGGATTGTGTCTGGCTCGTATGACAACTCTGTGCGGGTGTGGGATGCGTTGACAGGTGTGGAGCTGAAGGAGCTGAAGGGCTACATCGGGTCGGTCAGATCAATTGCGTTTTCGAGCGATGGGATGCGGATTGTGTCTGGCTTGTATGACAACTCTTTGTGGGTGTGGGATGCGTCGACAGGTGTGGAGCTGAAGGAGCTGAAGGGCCACACCGGGTTAGTCATTTCGGTCGCGTTTTCGAGCGATGGGACGCGGATTGTGTCTGGCTCGGATGACAAGTCTGTGCGGGTGTGGGATGCGTCGACAGGTGTGGAGCTGAAGGAGCTGAAGGGCCACACCGAGGAAGTCAATTCGGTCGCACTTTCGAGCGATGGGGTATGGGTTGTGTCTGGCTCGTCTGACAATTCTGTGCGGGTGTGGGATGCGTCAATAGGTGTGGAGTTGAAGGAGCTGAAGGTCCAGACTGAGTGGGTCAATTCTGTCGCGTTTTCGAGTGATGGGACGCGGATTGTGTCTGGCTTGTATGACAACTCTGTGCGGGTGTGGGATGCGTTGACAGGTGTGGAGCTGAAGGAGTTGAAGGGCCACACCGGGTGCGTCAATTCTGTCGCGTTTTCGAGCGATGGGACGCGGATTGTGTCTGGCTCATCTGACAACTCTGTGCGGGTGTGGGATGCGTCGACAGGTGTGGAGCTGAAGGGCCACACTGAGTGGGTCAATTCGGTTGCGTTTTCGAGCGATGGGACGCGGATTGTGAGCTCGGATGACAAGTCTGCAAGTGTAGGATGTGTTGATGAGTACTTTCCTTGGAATCTGACAAACACAAATTGGATTATTTCTTCTCAGGGGCAAAACTACCTCATGTGGGTGCCACAAGAAGTTGGATTGCTTTCACCTTTCAATATTCTCATCATTTCTCGTTCTGGATTTGCCACTGTTGACTTTTGTCAGGCCATGATAGGTCTTGGTTGGGTTCACTGTTATACACCATAGGCCATCAGGATTTTGGCTTAAAATAGTGTCAGAACTATGTTCCACACTATCTCAAGGTCACCATGAGTGATGACGAAGGGAGAGGAAAGAAGGATGAGATTCATGGTAGAGTGTACTACATACAAGATTATCGCAAGACTGGCTACTAGTCTCGTAGTACAGGGCTGTATATATACACTACTACTACATCAAAATGAAGCAAATTGGTTGCAGTGATGACACAATTCAATTGCAGCTCAACAGTGAGAGTCTAGTAGTTCCATACTTTTCAACTCCACCACATTTTTTGAATCTTCTCCATTACATCTTTTGTTACAGACCTGTTCCAGCAAAAACTTCTCCTGCCTTTCCTGGCCTACTAATCTATTGACTTTTGCTACACACATTCATACTTTCCGTTCTGCTTATGCCCCAGTGCCCTTTCCATTTCTGCCTAGTACAAATGATAAATATGAGCTCAATGCAAAGGCCATGAGCCAATAAATCACCTGGATGTCATGTGGTGTGTTTCACCCTGCCATAAATTGTCCATAAATAGTGCATGACAAAACAATGCACATCATACCATCAATGTGAGTCACCTGCCTATGGAGCAATGTGACAAAATCTTGATGGCCAGTGTGGATAAAGTCAGGAATGATGTAAGCCTTCAGCTTCTGAAAATAGCCTTTTTGCTTGTATTGATCCAAGGCTTCAGTGACTGATACCAAAAATGGTTTATTGATCCAGAAGGATAGCTTTGCAATGATAATAATTGCTTGAAAGGTTAAGCATATATACTATAAATGAAAAGGGATGATTTACAAAGTAAGACTTGGAAATCAGTAGGCTGGTTGCAGTGGTATCAGTTGTGTAGTACTACCCATAAAAAAGAAAAGAAAAAACCTTGACTGCAAAGTTCCTTTGCTTGTTCCCAAACATGGTAAAAAGTTCATGCTACATAGTACTATGAGATAGAGTAATAACTCCAATCTCCCAAGACCTACACACTAACACACAAACTAATATAAAATCAATACCTTATGAACTGGCATCACTCACCTAGAAGTAAAGAAAGTCATATAAGTGGGATCATGATGTGGGAGTTTGTTCACTAAGATAAAATCTTACAATCTATGATGATGATGATGATGTAAAAGCAAGTAAGATATGGACAAGATATGGCAACATGCTCACTTTCTGACATACATAGGATGTAATAATATGTCATTCATGAATTGAGCTATGCTGAGGATGCAGTTCAGAAAATGTGCAATGTCACTCACAAGCTGTTTGTCAAAGGAAAAGATGTGAGACAGCCTTTCATAAAATGTGCAATGTCACTCACAAGCTATTGGTCATAGGAAAAGATGTGATGAGATGCCTTTCCCAAACATGTGCAATGATGTCACTTACATCCTGTTGGTCATAGAAAAGTTGTGATGGGACTGTCTTTCACAACATATGCAATGTGGTGACTCACTCCCTGTTGGTTGTAGGAAAGATGTGAGCAGACTACCTCTCACTTGAAAATGTGAAATGTCACTCACAAACTGTTGGTTACAGGAACAGATGTGATGAAACTGCCTTTCACAGCATGTGCAGTGTCACTCACAAACTGTGGAAAAGATGTGATGATACTGCCTTTCACAAAATGTGAATGTGCATTGTCACTCACAAACTGTAGGTCATAGAAAAAGATGAGACAGCCTTTCACAAAGTGTACAACATCACTCACAAACTGATGATCACAGGAAAACATGTGTGAGACTATCTTTTACAAAATGTTGAATGTCACTCACAACCTGTTATTCATAGGAAAAGACCATGAGACTTGCTATTACAAAATGTGCAATGTCACTCACTCGCTGTTGATCAAAGGAACAGTTGTGATGAGACTTCCTTTCACAAAATGTGCACCATCACTCACAACCTGTTGGGCATAGGAAAAAATGTGATGAGACTGCCTTTCACAAAATGTGCAATGTAGTGCTCACTTGCTGTTGGTCATCAGAAAAGAGGCAATGAGACTGCCTTTCACAAATGTGCAATGTGTCACACTCACTCCCTGTTGATCAAATGAATAGATCTGATGAGATTACCTTTCACAAATTTGCAATGTTACTCACAAGCTGTTGGGAAAAGGTATGGGTGTGATGAGACTTCCTATCACAAAATGTGCAATGTAACTCACAAACTGTTGGTCATATGAAAATATGTGATGATTGCCTTTCTGTCACTCACTCGCTGTTTGTCATAGAAAAGGATGTGATGAAACTACCTTTCACAAAATGTGTAATCTCACTCACTCGCTGTTGGTCATAAAAAAAGGAGTGATGGGGCTGCCTTCCACAAAATGTGCAATGTCACTCACTTCCTGTGGGTCATAGGAGAAGATGTGATGTGACTGCCTTTAACAAGATGCTCACTCGCTGTTGGCCATAGGAAGAGGTTGTCTTTTCTTTCACAAAATGTGCAATGTCACTCACTCCCTGTTGATCATAGGAAAAAATGTGATGAGACTGGCTTTTACAAAATGTGTAATGGCACTGACTTCCTGTTGATTATAGGAAAAGATATGATGAGAATGCCTTTCACAAAATGTGGAATGTCACTGACAAGCTGTTGGTCATAGGAAAAATGTGATGAGACTGCATTTCACAAAATGTGCAATGTCACTCACTCCCTGTTGGTCATAGGAAAAGATGTGATGAGACTTTGCCTGTGGAATGTCATGGTCACTCACTTCCTGCTCATCCATCATAGGAAAAGGTGTGATGGAACTGAATTTCACAAAATGTGGAATGTCACTCACTCCCTGTTGGTCATAGGAAAAGATGTAATGAGACTGCCTTCCACAAAAATCTTCAATGTTGCTCACATCCTGTCAGTCATAGGGAAAAAGTACTTAGCAAAGCATTTCAGAAATATTTGCAATGCTACTCACATACTGTTGGTCATAGGAAAAGGTTATATTTGAACCACTAAGCTAGCAATGACATCCTGCTAACCTCCTATGT
This sequence comes from Amanita rubescens, assembly GCA_015039365.1. Taxonomy (NCBI): domain Eukaryota; kingdom Fungi; phylum Basidiomycota; class Agaricomycetes; order Agaricales; family Amanitaceae; genus Amanita; species Amanita rubescens. The sequence continues at coordinate 25,939 of WION01000634.1, forward strand.
TTATAGGAAAAGTTGTGATTTCATTGCTTTTACAAATTTTGCAATATCACACACAATCTGTAAAACAAGAGGTGTCAAAATTATATTGTATCAAAGGGCCAGCATGACTCACTTCCTTTTGGAACAGAATTAGCATCATGAATGGAGAGAAAAAATAAAAACAATGGAACTGACTCTCTTTTTTGATAGCATTTCATGTGATGAATTTACATCTCACAAAAGGATCACATACATCCTGTTTGTTTTGCAATAGCTTGTGAAGAGGCTTTGGAAAGGAGACATATTTACTGTCTGTTGTTTTGGAACAAGATGTAATGTTTATAAGCAAAAAGAAAGGAATGTCACTTACTTCCTGTTATTAAGTAATTTGTTCATACTCTTTTTCAGATAATAGTATGTCATTAACTTTCTATTGTTCATTGAGTTATGTCTGATAAGCTGCACAAACATTAATGTTACTTACTTTCTTTAAGCAGGTTAGATGTGGTGTAAAGCAGTTTTGTCACTACTCACTCCCTGCCAATGAGAGACTGGAATGACAAGGCTGCTTACAATGATAGATCAACTCACTTGCTATTGGTCATATGATGCACCATTGGATAATCTACCACAAATCAAAATGGATTCATGTTACTCACTTCCTGCAGATTATGAGTCAAGACTGTTCATCACAAAAGAGGGCATTGCACACAAACTATTGTCATGAGACAATATGTATATCAGATCTGTGCTAGTTCGATGTCACTTACCCACTGATATCAATAATATCAGATCTTGCCACCAAAAGAGTAGGGTGACAACTAGCCTGTGTGTCACTCAGTTGTTCATTGGACATCTGAAGTGATTAATTTGTTTTCATATGAGGGCAAAGTTGGTTTGTTACTTACCCCCTGATGAACTTTTGCAAGTATTCATCATTTCACATGAAGGCCACTTACCTCCCTGTCCACCTACATACTTCCATTTAACTTTTCATAAACTGATGTGCAGTTTGCATACCCAGAAATGTGGAAATTTTGAAAAAACTATGAGAATGACATCATCCCATGTCCAATGTTTATGTTCAGAACATGTCTGAACAATGTT